>JAFVLL020004893.1:0-35073 GCA_021397915.2 Tor tambroides | reverse complement strand
AATACCACGACTGAGGTGAGACCCTTGAGCAAGGCACCAAAACCCCCAACTGCTCCCCGGGCGCCGCAGCATTGGCTGCCCACTGCTCTGGGTGTGTGTTCACTACAGTGTGCGTGCATGTGGATGGGTTAAATGCAGAGGACAAATTCCGAGTATGGGTCACCATACTTGGCCACACACCACTTCCCTTTCCCTAAATCGGACGTTTTGATTAATATCAATTAATCATATCAAATCAACCCTAATTTTAAGATTTAAATTCCCTAAAGCTAAAATTCAAAATAAAAGCTTAAACCAAAGAGCTAAAATCCTTTACACTTCCATTGAGAAATTTTAACCAAAGTATGTTATAGACTTTTCATTAAGACCATAAAGAATCATATCAACTTGTGTAAAATGGGCATCCGATGACCCCTTTAAGTAACCTAATAAATTTATGTAATGCAATATAATTTTACACCCACCCAAACTCCGTTATAAATAAAACGAAAACGAAACTCCGTTAAATGGAAGGCGATCAGGGACAAAAACCTTAAAGTGAATCACGTGAAATTTGACATAAACGCATAGTATCAATTTGCAGTTTAAAAACTATACAATTATTACATGTAATCAAGGTTCAACATAGGTGGGATTGGTTTCAACAGTTTTGGTGCAGTAGCCCTGAAAATTTAAATTAGTGGACACATATTGTATCATATGATAGTGTCCATTTGACATGATTTAACAAAATAATACATATTATTACAATGCTAAATATATATTTTGAATCTTAATATTAAATCTGAATATACATGAATTGCATTCATTTTTAATATTACAGAACATGCACATGTGAGACCTCAGAGCTGTTCTATCATAATTCATAATGTATTATGTTTGCATCGACTTAAATTAATCTCCTTTCTCTTTTGTAATTTTCTATCTCTGCTTTCACATTAAATAAACAGATAGGCCTACCTTTTAAATTATTCACTTCAATTCACTTTGGATAAAATTGTCTGCCAAATGAATAAATGCTATGTATTTCTTTCCAATGTGAATCAGATGTATTATACACTTGACCAGAAAGGGGAGTCCTTATTATTGTAAATAAAACATTAGAACCTGGAAGCCATTGTGAAATAACAGCATCTAAAGTTAACAGCCAAACATTGATCCTCTGTTATATATGTAAGCAAGAAGGTACGAGAGGCCGTGCTGTATCGTGAATAAATCACGGCTGAAGGGCGTTCGCGTCGTGCCTAACAACGCCCTTCAGCCGTACAGCACGGCCTCAAGTACCTTATTGCTTTTATAAAATGGTTACCACACAATAAAAAATACTAAAATACAAAATTTATGAATTGAAATGTTACTTTTTTGAAGCAAGTTCGTTAAATGCTGTCCCTTCTGCCAAAAAAATAGTTCCTGACAGCAACAGTAAATGGCAAGAGAATGTTCCGAACATGCCTCATCTAATGGAGCTTAAATAAAAACAGAGAATAGGAGCTCTTATCATCCGCTGTCATTTATTTTTTTAACACCATATATGATATTTTCTCACACACATACATCTGCTTATCTCTCAGCATGAGAAAACATCTGTTTTCCGTCTTTTAGTTTAAAACAGACCGATTCGCGGCACACGGTGAGTTTGCAAGTGTCATTACAGTGTAAACTGATGGATATACAGAATCATACCTGAAACAGAAAACTAATAAATTCAGTAATATTCCCTCCTCACTTCGGAAACTGTAGTCTTTCACTCAGACGCGCCGCACACACATCAACACATCTCCGCGTGAGAAGCGTTTATTTAGACAGGGGAAGGGCGGGGTCTCAAAATTAAAGATGAAAGATACAACATAACGCCAGCAGGGGTAACTCATACTTCATTAAATAAATAGCAAACAGTTAATTCTGCCCACATAATACATTAAACAGTTTTGATGCTATTGATTTGTTGCTAAGGGTGGTTGCTAAGGGTGTTGCTCAGCGATACACAGAACGGTTGGGTGAAGCCGTCATAGCCATGCTGTATCGTGAATAAAACACAGCTGCTGACCAATCAGAATCCGGGAATGGAACTAACCGTTTTATAAATATATATATATATATATATATATATATACAGTATCTCACAGAAGTGAGTACACCCCTCACATTTTTGTAAATATTTTATTATATCTTTTCATGTGACAACACTGAAGAAATGACACTTTGCTACAATGTAAAGTAGTGAGTGTACAGCTTGTATAACAGTGTAAATTTGCTGTCTCTTCAAAATAACTTAACACACAGCCATTAATGTCTATACCGCTGGCCACAAAAGTGAGTACACCCCTAAGTGAAAATGTCCAAATTGGGCCCAAAGTGTCAATATTTTGTGTGGCCACCATTATTTTCCAGCACTGCCTTAACCCTCTTGGGCATGGAGTTCACCAGAGCTTCACAGGTTGCCGCTGGAGTCCTCTTCCACTCCTCCATGACGACATCACAGAGCTGGTGGAGGTTAGCGACCTTGCGCTCCTCCACCTTCCGTTTGAGGATGCCGCACAGATGCTCAATAGGGTTTAGGTCTGGAGACATGCTTGGCCATGCTTGACCTTTACCCTCAGCTTCTTTAGCAAGGCAGTGGTCATCTTGGAGGTGTGTTTGGGGTTGTTATCATGTTGGAATACTGCCCTGCGGCCCAGTCTCTGCTTCAGTATGTTACAGTACACGTTGGCATTCATGGTTCCCTCAATGAACTGTAGCTCTCCAGTGCCGGCAGCACTCATGCAGCCATAGACCATGACACTCCCACCACCATGCTTGACTGTAGGCAAGACACACTTGTCTTTGTACTCCTCACCTGGTTGCTGCCACACACGCTTTACACCATCTGAACCAAATAAGTTTATCTTGGTCTCATCAGACCACAGGACATGGTTCCAGTAATCCATGTCCTTAGTCTGCTTGTCTTCATCAAACCGTTTGCGTGCTTTCTTGTTCATCATCTTTAGAAGAGGCTTTCTTCTGGGATCTAAGACAGCCATGCAGACCAATTTGATGCAGTGTGCAGCGTATGGTCTGAGCACTGACAGGCTGACCCCCCACCCCTTCAACCTCTGCAGCAATGCTAGCAGCACTCATACGTCTATTTCCCAAACACAACCTCTGGATATGACGCTGAGCATGTGCACTCAACTTCTTTGGTCGACCATGGCGAGGCCTGTTCTGAGTGGAACCTGTCCTGTTAAACCACTGTATGGTCTTGGCCACTGTGCTGCAGCTCAGTTTCAGGGTCTTGGCAATCTTCTTATAGCCTACACCATCTTTATGCAGAGCAACAACTCTTTTTTTCAGATCCTCAGAGAGTTCTTTGCCATGAGGTGCCATGTTGAACTTCCAGTGACCAGTATGAGAGAGTGAGAGCGATAACACCAAATTTAACACATCTGCTCCCCATTCACACCTGAGACCTTGTAACACTAATGAGCCACATGACACAGGGGAGAGAAAATGGCTAATTGTGCCCAATTTGGACATTTTCACTTAGGGGTGTACTCACATTTGTACTCACTGTGTGTTGAGCTATTTTGAGGGGACAGCAAATTTACACTGTTATACAAGCTGTGCACTCACTAATTTACATTGTAGAAAAGTGTCATTCCTTCAGTGTTGTCACATGAAAAGATATAATAAAATATTTACAAAAATGTGAGCGGTGTACTCACTTCTGTGAGATACTATATATGTATATATATATATATATATATATATATATATATAAATAACAACTTCCAGGACAGCAACAGTCTGGCTTCAGAAGTGGTCATTCAACCGAGACCACCCTGCTCTTGGTTTTTGAAACCCTAAGACTGGCAAGAGTGGCTTCCAAATCTTGCTGAATCTGTCTGCTGCTTTTGACACGGTTAACCACCAGATTCTCCTGTCAACCCTATTGGCAAAGGGCATCTCAGGAACCGTACTCCAGTGGTTTGAGTCTTACCACTCAGATAGGTCCTTCAAGGTATCTTGGAGAGGTTAGGTGTCCAAGTCACAACATCTAACTACTGGGGTGCTTCAGGGTTCAGTTCTTGGACCTCTTCTCTTCTCTGTCTACATGGCATCACTAGGTTCTGTCATTCAGAAACATGGCTTTTCACATCACTGCTATGCTGATGACACTCAACTCTACCTCTCATTCCATCCTGATGATCCGATGATAGCTGCTCGCATCTCAGCTTGTATAACAACGTTTTTTGCTGGATGAAGGACCATCACCTTCAACTCAACCTTGCCAAACAGAACTGCTTGTGGTTCCATCAAACCCATTGTTTCATCACAATTTCACCATCCAGTTAGGCACACCAACCATAACTCCTTCAAAAACAGCCAGAAACCTTGGAGTTGTGATTGATGATAAGCTGAACTTCTCAGACCAAATTGCTAAAACTGCCTGGTCCCAAAAAGGTACAAAATCACTTTCACTGACTTTTACCTCCACTGTTTCTTACTGGTGGAATGACCTGCCCAACTCAATCCAAACAGCTGAGTCTTAAGCCATCTTCAAGAAACGGCTAAAAACAAATCTCTTCCATCTTTTCTTGACCCTCTAAGGCTGGGCATACACTGTGCGATTTCCGTGCGATTTCAGCAAGGTACCAACTTTTTGTCCCCAATTCTGTTTAATCTTTACATGGATGATCTATCTGAATGCTTGAATGCCTGTAAAACTGGGTGTATGATTGGGAATATTTTAGTGAATCATATTATGTATGCAGATGATCTTACTGGTCTTCAACAACTTTTAACTATGTGTTCTGATTATGGTCTTGAACATGATATTTTATATAATTCTGATAAGAGTGTGGTTATGATTTGCAGAACTAAGGAGGATAAAAGTATACATTTTCCAGTTTTTAAGTTGTCTAATAAGAGTATCACTGTGTGTGCGAAAGTAAAATACCTTGGACATTTAATCACTGAGTGCAAGACAGATGATGGAGGTTATTGAAAGGCAACGCCATATGATGTATATACAGGTGAATATACTTTTATGTAAGTTTAGTTTCTGTTCAGATGAGGTGAAGGTGTCACTTTTCAAAGCATATTGTACACTTTATACTGCTCATTTGTGGTGCAACTATAGAACATCTAGTCTACAGAAGCTGCACGTAGCTTATAATGATGCAATGAGAATTTTACTAAGGAGACCTAGATGGCATAGTGCAAGTGAAATGTTTGTGAGTGCAAGAGTAATCACTTTTAAAGCACTGTTACAAAATCTTATGTATAGATCTGCCGGCTTAATGTTTCTAAAAATTAGATTATTGTGAGTCTATCAAATATAAGGGTTAGTACATGGTATCAGTCAAAGCTGTGGGGACATTGGTATTGCTGTATTTTGTAACTCTTTATTGTGTGTGATAGATGCAATGGTTTGTATATGTTGTCCTATGGTTTTTTTTTTTTTAATTTGGACCTTGAATCTGTAATAAAGTTTGATTGATTGATTTACACTCTTCGAGTAGATCGCATGCAATGTAAAGACAAAGCTCATGATTTATGTGTTCACACTATACGTGTGCCTGTCCCCACTGCAACACATCTGACCATACAGAGTTAGGAAGAAAGAGGTGACCCTACGGGCCGTTAGCTGGGTTGGGCAGTTGTCACTGCATTTCAGTTTCCCATTGGACTCCTGCCAGCATTCTAGGGCTGGGAATGATGGATTCAAGGCCTGCCTACCCCCTCTTCACAGATGCAGGCAGACACAGATGATCCTGCTCTGGGCAGAAAGCAGATTCCTCTCCCTGAGGGCAGTTTACATTACACTGCATGCAAACCTGGGAGGGAAAATCCATAATGCAAGGAAAGGACATTTGCAAACTGGAAATTCCTTGATCGCTCAAGCGGCACTTTACATGTCATCATTTGTGCTCAAAGAATCTGCATATATTTATTTACTTATTTATTAAAATTTATTTGAAAAGGGACTATGTACAATTTTAATATAAATGTTTCCATTTCATGCATTGTACTGAATTTAGCCAATGACTAGTTTTCATCCGCAGTCCCTTGGCAGGTAATCATAATCACAGATAAACATAAAAACAAAACAACAAACAAAGTAATACTTATACACATCCTATCAGAGCCAAAAAAGAACAGTAAAGAAAACGTCCAGTTAAACCACAACCATGTCAGTGTTTACAGATTTGAGTTGATTTTAAATAAGATTTAAGATTTAAAGAATAGATGTGCACATCCGTATGTCTTCTGGTAGAGTGTTCCAGTGAATAATAGGTTTCACTGAGAAAGACGATAACCCAAAGGCAGAATGGCGAAACAACACAATCACTAGTAGAAGATGATCTAGTAGATCTTACAGAGACTGTAGAGCGAAAATGCACAAAATCACGAAGTATAGAAGGGGCCAAACCATTTAATATTTTATATACCATACACAAATATGAGAAATTTCTAAAATTATCAAAGCTCAAAAAATTTTATTTCTCCAAAACCCTACAGTGGTGATATTGGTTAGGCTTTTTGTCCAGAGTTTTTAAAGTCTGTTTATAAAGAGATTTTAAAGGTTTAATAACTGTTTCTCCTGCTTGATCTCAACATGTCAGACAGTATGACAAAGATTGTACTAATTTTTTAGTACTAATTTTAAAAGATTGTAGCATGCATAAAAGTCTTGGCTACATCAGTGGGTAGACATTGTCTAATTTGTCTGAAATTTATCAAGTTATATTTTATAGTCCTCACCAATTTCTTTACATGTTTTTTAAAACTGAGATTTGGATCCAGTGCTAAACCAAGATAATTAAACTCAGTAACAATTTCTATCTTTTCACCATTTATAAAAATATCTGCATTGGAAGAACACGCATTCATTTTAGAAAAAACATCTCTTTTGTTTTACTAGTGTTCAAGGTAAGACACGATTGCTCTAACCACTGTGTAATCCTTTCCCTAGCAACATTTAGCTTTTCAGCTGCTAACTCTGCTGTTTTTGCATGTGTAAAAATAACAGTATCGTCAGCATACATTTGCACTTGTATCACTTCGCACTGCTGTGGGAGATCATTAATGTACAAACTAAATAATAAAGGGCCTAATACTGATCCTTGGGGTACGCCCATTGTACAATTTAAGTTATTGGAATGAACTCCTTTAATTTTTACACATTGCTGTCTATTTGCGCAAATCTAAAAATATAGCACCAACTGTTCCACCTTTATCAAGCTTAGATTTTATTTGCTAATTTTATTTGCTATATGTTGTGGAGGTTTGGTTAATTAAGTAATTGAACACAAAAAAAAGATGCCTTATTGAAATGTATGGTTAATTTAAAATGCAGCGGTAAAGATGAATTTAAACTATTGTGACAGATGTGAAGAGGGAGGATGCTTTATGCATGTGTCAAGTCTTTCGAGAAAAATGTCTTTGCACCAATGTTTTCTTCTTCAAGCATCCTCGGTAAGCTCTCTCTGTCCTCGATCCTCACCTCCTCGTGGCAACATTAGATACAGTAATTCATATGTCCTCTATTATGGCAGACTTTGATCAGTTTCTGGGTCACAGGCTCAAGGACAGACGCACAAAAGAAAACAAGAATGCACCATTCAGGGAATGAGAAGCACCAATTACCTCTCTTCAAATATTAAAACCTCCCATTGTCCCTTGGCTTGTCACACAGTCTTACATGTTCAGCCTTAAGCCCTATTCGCACAGGATTAGTATTACCCGGTGACCTCTAGCCATTTGTAATAATTGCAGAGGTTTCTGTGATCTTAATCCTGTGGGAATCGGCCATGTCTGTAATTTGCAAAGTGAAAATTATTTTAAACTTTCAGACACAGCTTTATTTATCCACCGAGACTAACTTAATTATTGTCAAAAGGAGAATATTTGAAATATTGTGTTTAAATCTGGGTGATTTGTCTCCTCAGAATGAAGAAGTGCAGTTTCTTGAGAATGAGCTGCAGAGCCAGAAACAGAAGTTCTCAAAGCTGAAGAGCTTCACCAAAAGCATGCTGATCGCTGTGAGAAACAACGACAGAAAGAAACAGCAGGTGAGGAAACTCAAACAGATGAAGCTTTTAGACGAGCAGTGGAAGAAATCAAATCGTAATCGGTGCGTTTGTCTGTTGTCAGGAGCTGTTAGCCAGTCTACCTCAGAAAGTGAATGAGGACTGGGACCTGGGCCTGGAAAACCACAGCGAGTCTGGCGTAGAGATGCCCACCATCCAGAAAGAGTCCTCTGTATCAGAGGAGGAGGAGGACATGGATCAGATGAGACTGTAAACGCAGGGCAGCTTCCACCTCTTCTGTTCCTCACACACGCCACATAGTGCCTGTGGAAACAAACCAATAACTGTTGGGCCAAACCAGTCATTTTCTACGGCATATGTCATATCAGACTGCCTTGGCCGGGTCCGGTACTATCAAATAAATGCCACTAAGTCAAAACAAGTTTGCCTCCTCTCGTTTTAATGCCATCTGTAAGCATATAACGCACTGATTAGGATTATAATGAAGCAGGTTTACACACATCAGCACACCTGTGGTCACATGGTGGCAGGTAGTGTTGGGAGAAACAAAGCTTTTCGAAACATTGAGTCATTTGAACCAATTCATTCAAAATGATTCACTTCATTGAAGAGCTCAAAACGCCGCGTGCTGGTGCCACCTGCTGGTCAGAACAGTGTAAATGCAACCACGAAACTCGAAAACAAATTGCTAAATTTTTAAAGTGCAATCTATTAAACATAGTGCTGTCAAATGATTAATCGCCATTAATCACATCCAAAATAAAAGATTTGTTTACATAATATATGTGTGTGTACTGTTGTATATATAAATATACACACATATACAGTATATATTTTGAAAATATTTCCATGTATATATTTATATTCATATAATTGATATTAAATATAAATATTTTAAATGTATAAACTTAACATATTTTTCTTAAATGTGCATGCATATGTGTGTATTTATATATACATAATAAATACACACAATGCACACACATATATTACATAAACACAATTTTTATTTTGGATGCAATCAATTGTTTGACTGCACTAATTAAATGCAATTAACAAATCATCTAATACCAATGAATATGAAGTGTCTGTATAATGTGTTATTTTGTTCATTTGTAGGGCTTGTTTTTTATGGAGAGTTTGGTTAATCAGGCCATAAGAGACTATTAACTCCAACTATTAATTTTTATTATACAAATGTGTCAACTATATAAAACTGATCCGAGATCAGGTATAAAAAAACAAACAAACATATTTTACACTGGTTCATGGGTTTGCTGAGATTGACCCCTAACGGCGAACCATTGAAGATACAAAACATTTCAAAAATTAGTTTTAAGGCGATTAAAAATAAGGAGTGGTTGGAGTTTTATCATTGTAGGCTGGTTGTGTTCACACACTAGCAGCACATATTTATGTTCAAACACCATGTAAAAGTGGATTTTGCATAATAGGTGACTCATTTAGCAGATGCTTTTATCCAAAATGACTTGAAATGAGGACAATGGAAGCAATCAAAATCAACAAAAGAGCAATGATATACAAGTGCTATAACAAGCCTCAGTTAGCTTAACACAGAACAGAGATCACTTCAAAACAACAACAACAAGAATACATGTATACAACAATAATATATGATACATTATGAACCACACAAAGAATAATTAAAAGCGTTTCAGACAAAGTCAGACATATCTCCCTGGTTCTGAGCAGAATGCTGCTGTTTTAATCAGAGTTTCCTGAAGAGCGACCCAGAGCAGAGAGGAGATGCTCTTCCAGGACTAGTTCAATGTACTAAATGTGACCCTGGAGCACAAAAGCAGTCTTAAGTCGCTGGGGTATATTTGTAGCAATAGCCAACAATACATTGTTTGGGTCAAAATTATTTTTTCTCTTATGCCAAAAATCATTAGGATATTAAGATCATGTTCCATGAAGATATTTTGTAAATTTCTTACCATAAATATATCAAAACTTCATTTCTGATTAGTAATATGCATGGCTAAGAACTTCATTTGAACAACTTTAAAGGTGATTTTCTCAATATTTAGATTTTTTTGCACCCTCAGATTCCAGATTTTCAAATAGTTGTATCTCAGCCAAATATTGTCCTATCCTAACAAACCATACATCAATGGAAAGATTATTTATTCGGAAAATTGACACTTAAGACCGGTTTTGTGATCCAGGGTCACAAATGTAAGATATATTTGTGTTTTTTGTTGGTTTGGTCTCTCACACATCACTAACCGTGTCAAACCCTTAGCTCCTGGTTAAATAAATTAAAGTGTTTTAATAATAATAATAATTAAACCTTTTAAAATATTTATTTATTTTATAATTTATTTTAATTAATATTATTTTATTTTAATTTATTTTATCATATTTATTTTTATTTGTTTTATTCTTTCAAACACTGCACGAAATCGAAGTGTGTGTTTGCTGTGGTAGTCGTCAGGTGGCGCTATGCAGCGGAATCTCTCCACAGCAGCAGCAGCAGCGAAGAAGAAGAGGAAGAGGAAGAGAGTGCTTCCGGTTCTGTAATGAAGATGGCGGCAGTGAGATGCAGAGAGTAAATAAATGAAAACATTTTTCTCTCGTTGTGTCAGAAATAACCCTTTTTATTCAGACTCTGCGACAAAATGATGAACCGAACGGCGTATTTCTACGACCCAGACGTGGGGAACTTTCACTACGGTAAGAGTGAACTGTGTGTGTTAGCAAAAGCGGCTAATCACTGCTAATAATCATCAGTGTTTACAGTTATAAACCACAGACATCAGGCTATAGCTTCAGGACTGCACATCTGTGCACTCTACAGTAGAAATGATCATTTTAGAAATGATCGCACAAATATGTGCGACCAGTCGATAAATGACCGGCTGCTGAGACAGACTCATTCAAAACTACCCCGTCGATTTCACTTCAAATATGTCAACATTTTCGGGAATGCTATTTAAAAAAAATAAAAATAAAAATGTTGTTCGGGCTCATTTTGTTGTTAGTGGAGAGAAAATTAAATTCGACTGATTACTGTTAAACTGTAACGTTATATGTAGCCTTGGACGACTGTGTTTGTACTTTAAAGTTAAGATGTGCAGTGCTTAGTACATAGTATACTGCTTTAACCCTTTTGTGTCTAGTAGGAAATGGATTATATGTGACCCTGGAGCACAAAAGCAGTCTTAAGTCGCTGGGGTATATTTGTAACAATAGCCAACAATACATTGTTTGGGTCAAAATTATCCATTTTTCTGTTATGCCAAAAATCATTAGGATATTAAGATCATGCTCCATGAAGAGATTTTGTAAATTTCCTACAGTAAATATATTAAAAAGTCATTTTTGATTAGTAATATGCATTGCTAAGAACTTCATTTGAACAACTTTAAAGGTGATTTTCTCAATATTTTGATTTTTTGCACCCTCAGATTCCAGATTTTCAAATAGTTGTATCTCAGCCAAATATTGTCCTATCCTAACAAACCATACATCAATGGAAAGATTATTTATTCAGCTTTCAGATGATGCACAAATCTCAGTTTCACAAAATTGACCCTTATGACTGGTTTTGTGCTCCAGGGTTTGTAAAGAGGCACGTCATGTAAGATTTAAAAGCTGAATGATCTTTATGAAAGAGTTTGATAAATCCTAATGGACCACCACAGCTAGGCAGCATCATCAGGTATCAGTGTGATATTTGGGGACAGAACACTTATGTTATTTGATATTTCTGCTGCAGGTGCTGGACACCCGATGAAGCCTCACCGGCTGTCTCTCACACACAGTCTCGTGCTGCATTATGGCCTCTACAAGAAGATGATGGTAAGATGAGTCTGTTTAGTCCAGTCACTTCTTCGACAGCAGGTCCTGATGAGCAGAGCTCTCTCTGTGCAGGTGTTCAAGCCGTACAAGGCGTCTCAGCACGACATGTGCCGCTTCCACTCGGAGGACTACATCGACTTCCTGCAGAAGGTCAGTCCGAACAACATGCAGGGCTTCACCAAGAGCCTCAACGCCTTCAACGTGGGAGACGACTGGTCAGTTTCCTTACATTCATCAAAATCATTTTTTAATTAAAACATTGGCACGAGATTTTAAGCGATGTTTTAATGAATGCTAATGAAAGTAGCAGATCTTATTGGTTTGGTATATAGTTCTGCTTTTAAATGTTTAATTAAACAAGAGTTTTCTAATCATTTTTTGTGTTCCCAGTCCTGTCTTTCCAGGTCTGTTTGAGTTTTGTTCGAGATACACCGGTGCCTCTTTGCAAGGAGCGACTCAGTTAAATCACAAGGTCAGATGCTGGAGATGGTGCATTTGCAGATGCTTTGCACAAAATCATGTGAACATGAAAATTAATTTTTGCTTCCTGAAATTAATGCATTTGTTATGTGAAATGTAACGTGGTGCTGAAAAGACTGTTTTTCACTTTAAAAAAATAAGATTTGTAAATAAAAATGAAACTAAAACTTGAAGCATAGTAAAGGTTTTAAACTCTGAATGAATTGTTTTTGATGGTTAATTCGCTCATTGCATAGATTTGTGACATTGCCATAAACTGGGCTGGAGGTTTACATCACGCAAAAAAGTTTGAGGTGAGCATTAATTTTCTCGGATTAATACAAAGATGAAGAAAAACAACATCAAGCACGTCAGGTGCCTATAAAGCTTCTATATTACTTTTTTTTTTCTATTTTCAGGCGTCTGGATTTTGCTACGTGAATGATATTGTCATCAGCATTCTTGAACTTTTGAAGTAAGTGAGAGATGGACAGGAAGTGACATCACTCTTTTTATAAAATGCATCATTCAAAATGATATAGAAATATATGATAGCATTATATGGGAAACTTACCATTTTAATAACGTTTTAGCTGTTTTGGTATTAACTGGTATGGTGGGTGTGGCAAATGAATGAATAAAAATACTCTCAATTAAAAGGGAAGTGAGTAATTTCTGCACTGCTGTGAGTTTCGAGCTGCTCGCGGTTTGTTTTATAGAGAATAAGGTAGACATGATAACATTGCCTCGACAAATGGCACGAGTGTGGGGGCATGTTTTTAGCATTGTTTGAAACGTGTTCGACAACAGTGATTGTATTTTTGCCATCTTTTTGCTTGGTGATGCTAGCAGTGATGACACACTTTAAATATGACCTCTTCCACAGCTACATAATTAGCAGGACACATCAGCTACAACTTATCTTTGCTTATTTCTGTCTGCTAGGTATCATCCACGCGTGCTCTACATTGACATTGATATTCATCACGGTGATGGTGTTCAGGAAGCCTTTTACCTCACAGACAGAGTCATGACTGTATCCTTCCACAAATATGGGAACTACTTTTTCCCAGGAACTGGTATGTTGTTCTTATACTGCCTGATAGAAGTCATTTATAGAGTTTTAGCTACATGCTAATGAAACACACTTTTATATTACTGTGTTAGTGACAGTAGGTGTTTGTGTTGTGTTCGTGTGAAGGTGACATGTATGAGGTGGGAGCTGAGAGCGGCCGCTACTACTGTCTGAATGTGCCGCTGCGAGACGGGATAGATGACCAGAGTGAGTTCATTCATCCTCTAATATATGAGTCTTCATACAATTAAACTTAACTCTGTGCAGAGATTAGCATCTGCTGCTACTGTATTGGGCAGATAGTAAAGACAAAGCAGCTTTATTGCAAACATGGGAGCTGCTGTTACTGTAAAATAAAAACATCCCAGGATGCACCAGTATGTTGAGAGAATATCTGAGGGAGTATTAGTGAAAGCAGGTTAAGCAGTTTCAGCCCTGTAAGATTAAGTAACTTTGAGGTTATATAAATAGCCATAGTAAGATCTTCTGTGAACATAACCTGCTCTGGAGCAGTGTGAATATTCAGGGTTTCTTCAGGACTTTGAAAGACCTTAAAAAGTCTTGATTTGCCCTTTCACGATTTAGGGTTTAAAAAGCTCAGAGCAGAAAGTCAAGGCATGAAAGTTTTCATGCACTGCAAAAAAATAAATATCTTTCTCAGTTTTTTTGCTTTCCAATACAAATATCTGGTAACACTTTAGAATAGGGACACTTATTCACTATTAACTATGACTTTTCCCTCAATAAATTCCTAATTTGCTGCTTATTAATAGTTAAGGTAGTTGTTAAGTTTAGGTATTGGGTAGGATTAGGGATGTAGAATAAGGCATTAATATGTGCTTAATTACTACTAATAAATGGCTAATATTCTAGTAATATGCATGCTAATAAGCAACTAGTTAAGTGACCCTAAAATAAAGTGTTACTCAATTATCTAAACATGCCTAAATCAGCACACATTTACTGAAGATGCAAATGTAAAATGTAGTCTTGAAACACTGAACAAAGTTGAGGTTATGCTTAAAACAAGAACGTCATGTATTGAAGTATGTCAGTGGGGTAAGAAAACTTTTCCTTTTGAGCTCTTTGGAAGAAGTTTGTTCTTGTTTTAGTCATAAACTCACTTCATTTTGATCAGTTTCGCAGAAAAGATGATAAGATACATGTACCTGAGAAGTAAAATGAGTTGCTGTTTGTTTTGATGCTCTCAGGCTACAGACAGCTGTTCCAGCCGGTCATCAAGCAGGTGGTGGACTTCTATCAGCCCACCTGCATCGTTCTGCAGGTGAGATCCCGCTCTCTCGCTCAGTGTTTGTGTGTTGTGTTGTGGCTCATCTCTGTGATCTCTGCGGTGCAGTGTGGAGCAGATTCTCTGGGCTGTGATCGATTAGGATGCTTCAATCTCAGCATACGAGGACATGGGTAAGAACACTTCTCTCAAACGGCACAGTATGTTGAGATCTTGCCGGTAAAACTGCTTGTGTTTGTAGAGACTGTGTGGAGTTTGTGAAGGGCTTCAAGATCCCGCTGCTTGTTCTGGGTGGAGGAGGATACACGGTCCGAAACGTCGCCAGATGTTGGTACGTTCACTATTCTCCGCTCTTTTCACTATAAATCATCAAAAGAGTAACCTTTAAAGGAGTCATATCATATAAGGTTTTGTTTGTTGTTCTGATGCCCCATTACAGTTTTTTTTTTGTTTGTTTTGTTGTTGTTCTCTGAAGTCTTTTTGCTTCTGTGAAATGAGCAAAAGTGCTTTCTATCACTAACACACAGGCTTGGGGTTTGCTGTCAAGTCCAAGTAAATGTTTAACTTCTCGTCCTTCAATAATAGCCTTGTTGCAGTGTCTGAATTATCAAAATGAAAATTCATACACATTGCTTTAGATCCAGCTAAACCTGGGTCTTTGCATCACTTGTTACTTTATAGCAGCTTCCTGTTTAAACCACAATAAGACAAAAACCTTTACCGCAGAAGTCAGCATCTCAATATGCTAATTCTGCCTGAAATCAGAGACATGTCTAATTGAAATTGAAGCCGTACCCTATATTTTTCAGCATTGTTGCTTAAAAAGCTGCTAAAGGTGGAACATGTTAAACTCTCATCACACTCTTTTGACATCTGCCTGTTTTTCACAAGAGATCAATCCGGTCTGCTCTTCATGAATGCTTTTTGAGAACGTAAACTCTCTCTTAGAACAAAACCAACCATCATCTAAGTCTCTTGAAGTTTCTCTCAGGTTTCTGACTTCTTCAGAGTTGTCACCTGCAACAGCCGATCATATTTTCATTAATACAGTGGGGATCGAAAGTTTGGGCACCCCAGGTAAAAATTTGTATTAATATGCATAAAGAAGCCAAGGAAAGATGGAAAAATCTCCATAAGGCATCAAATTACAGATTAGACATTGTTATAATATGTCAAAAAAAGTTAGATTTTATTTCCATCATTTACACTTTCAAAATAACAGAAAACAAAAAAATGGCATCTGCAAAAGTTTGGGCAGGTCCAAGAGAGAGAGGGCAAACATTTAGCATCAGCAGCATTGCCGTCTAATCAGCCAATATTGTCTTAAATAGCCTGCATATAGCACTTCATCTTTTATAACATGGGATTTTGACCAAATATATTCAATCTTGATTTTTGTAAAATGTTGCAACAAGATGTTAATTTTTATTTATTATTATTATTATTATTATTGTTTTGAGAAAATACAGTTTTGGACATATAAGGTAATACAAAATATATTTTAAAAAATGCCTTAAAGTAACTACAAATGAGGATGTAAAACAAATATCTTTAAATAAAAGTCCATGTGGAGCATGCCCCCGGTTCTCTTACCTGTTTGCATCTCTGATAAAGACACCGGCTGAAAATTTCAGTGCCCAAAATGTTGGTGCGTCACTAATTAATAAAAAAGTGTTCATTGTAGTTACTCACCATCCTACGATTTATCCTCCTCCCTCGCTCTCACCTCTGAGTCTCTGATCACAGGCGTGTTCGTTTGGGAGGTCATCTGTGAAGACTTTCAGTTTCTAAGCTGTTTTTGCTGCTTGATTTCAGGAAATGCTACTAATTTGCGAGTGTTAACTTGTATCTTTGAATTGTCTCTTTGATTTTCTTCATTAATGTATCATATCTTTGATTTTTAGGACATATGAAACCTCTTTGCTAGTTGATGAGTCCATTAGTGATGAGCTACCGTACAGTGGTAAGACAGGAGAAGAGGACATCTAGAGTTACTCCATGTCTTGGTTTAGACGCTTGATAATGTTTCCTCATCTCTGGATTTGTCCTCTGCACAGAATACTTTGAATATTTCGCTCCAGACTTCACACTTCACCCAGATGTCAGCACAAGGATAGAAAACCAAAATTCTAGACAAGTATGAGTTATTTTCCTCACATATGTTTTTTTTGTTTGTGTTTACATTGACAGTACAAGTACAGTGAGACCACCTTCAAAAATAAAAAACAAGAAGCATTGTATAATGAAAAATCAGTTCGACATGCGTGAGATTTAGAGATCTTGGAGGTCTCAGATCATTGAGGTTTACTTCATGTCAGCTCCAGTACTAACACAATATCAAATCCATGTGCGTAATTATTTTTAATTGAACTTTTCATTTTGTATTAAATTCTAATAATGCAAAAAAGTGAAAAATAAAAGTGTAACGCTTGGGATTAGTTAAAGGATCCTGCAGTGTGTTGTGTTTCTGGAGGTGTGTAAATGTTTGGTAGGCGTTCAGCAGTGTGTTGTGACCTGTGTTTCTAGTATCTGGAGCAGATTCGTCAGACAGTGTTTGAGAACTTGAAGATGTTGAATCACGCACCAAGCGTTCAGATCCACGACGTTCCCTCTGATCTGCTGAGCTACGAGCGTCCAGACGAGGCTGACCCTGATGAGCGCGGCTCAGAGGACAACTTCTCCAGGTGACCAGAAGCTAACACTAGTGCTTAAACACTGGGTCTGAAGCCCCTTCTGCCCACCGAGACTGCATTTGTTTGATTATTGATCGAGACTTGCAGTAAAAATATAAATAAACAGTAATATTATGAAATATTATTGTAATCTAAAACAGCTGTTTTCTGTGTGAATATAAAATCTAATTTATTTCTGTGATGCATGCATGGCACATGATCTTCAGAAATCATTCTAATATGCTGATTTGCTGCTTAAGAAACATTTCTGATTATTATCAACGTTGAAAACAGTCATGCTGCTCAATATTTTTGTGGAAGCTGTGAGATATTGAGACAGGATTCTTTAATAAGTAGAAGTGTTGGGTGTAATTAGTTACTGTAATTACTTTTCCCTTGAAAAAGTAAAGTAAGGAATTACTCTTATTTTCTGTAATTTAATTACAGTTACTTCTTATGTAATTGAACTTAATACTGTATAGACTGTAGAAGATTTATAGTGGATTTAACATCAAAATTTAAAGTCTAACCTTAAAATGCATGCTTTATGTACTCTTCTCACTTTAATACTTTGAGTTAATAAGAATATTGGTAACATTTTAGTGTCCAATTCTCACTATTAACTAGTTGGTTATTAGCATGAATATTGCTAGATATTGGCTGTTTATTATTACTTAAACACATATTAATGTCTTATTCTGAAGACCTTATTCTAAATCCTTAATCCGACCCAATTCTTAAGCTTAACTACTTTACTAAGTATTAATAAGCAGCAATTAGGAGTATATTGAGGCAAAAGTCATAGTTAATAATTAGTTAATAGTGAGAATTATACTCTAAAGTGTGAGCAGAATAATTGATGTAGTTTCTTGAAAGAGTTAAAAGAAGCGTTTCATGTCTATCCTTGTATCATTAACTTGTCGAGGTTGATATAGGATTTAGAAAGTAATTAAATACTTTTTGGAGAGAGTAATTTGTACAGTACACTATTGAAGATGTAACTAGTAATTCATTACTTCTTTAGAGTAACTTACCCAACACTGATAAGTAGAAAGTTACAGCATAGAAATAACAGCATTTATTTGAAATATTTTGTAACATTATAAATGTCTTTACCATCACTTTTGATACATTTAACGCATCTTTGCTAAAAGTATTAATTTCTTTCAAAAACAACTTATTTGTACATCATTATTGTACACTTCACTGTTGATCAGAAGATATAATGCCAGCTGCTTGACTGAATACTGAACGTCCTGCTCGTCTTCTGTTTGATCACAGGCCTGAAGCGGCGAACGAGTTTTACGACGGGGACCATGATAATGATAAAGAAAGTGATGTGGAGATCTGAAGATCATCTCTTTCAGCCATCAATCTGTCCATTCCTCGCCGTATCTCTAGAGCTCATAACTGCATTGTGCTGAGTGGATGAGCCTTCTGTCTTCACATGCACTGTGTCTGTGTAGTTTTACATGTTTTATTGTCCTGACAGTGTTTTGTGTTCATCAAAGCGCAGCTCTAAAGGTCCTGTGTACCGATACAGCATCTGTACTGAAGAGGCTCAGAGATCATGTGATATTGTATGTCCAACATCCAAGTGGCTATGATTAACAGAATATTTTTTCTTGGCCTTTTCATAATTTGTTTATAGAATGTTTCTGTAATAAATCTTTTGGAAAAGAGCCTTTCTAACTTCTTAACTTCTATACAGTCTGACCTGAGGAAGATTAATGAATGAAATTAATGTTTAGGCAGTTATCATACATTTCATATATATATATATATATATATATTATAAATTAGTGCTGTCAAATGATTAATTGCGATTAATCGCATCCAAAATAAGTTTGTTTACATAATTTGTGTACTGTATATTTATGTATAAATACACACACATGCATGTATATATTTAAGAAAAATGTTACATTTATATGTTAAAAATATATATATATATATATATATATATATATATATATGTGATATAAATTATATGAATATAAATATATACATGTCAATATTTTCAAAATATATGCTGTATGTGTGTGTATTTATATATACATAATATACACAATACACACACATATATTATGTAAACAAAAACTTTTATTCTGGATGCGATTAATCATTTGACAGCACTAATATATATATATATATATATATATATATATATCAACATTTGAAGTGGATCAAAACCTTTTTTCAAAGTTGTCCTATAACCTAAAACCAAAATGTTTTCTTGTCTTAGGATGACTTTTTTGATCCACTTCAAATACTGACTACTATATATATATATATAATTATTTAATAGTAACTGTATTTTCTCATTTGAAAGTATATCATGGCAGGAGAAAAAAACACCTCAGAGATAAATGTATAGTTTTTCACAAAGATCTTTACTCAAATGTTCATCTCACATCATATATAACACAAATGATATCTGTGTTGAGGACCGTAATCAATACATTTGACCAAATCTTTGTACTAGTAACAAAAATTCCAACAAATATCATTTTCAGTACATGTATACGATCATAATGTAGTTGTGAGTGTATCAGTGACTGCACTGCACACATATATTGAGAGACATACAGCAATCAAAGCGTTAGTCTAACAAACAATCATGAGATACATTACTTTCCCTTGTATTGGGCGTCATAAATATGCAGCTTTATGAAACTGGTAATCAGTTTCCAAGCAAACAGCACGAGAGCTTGTGCACCAGTGAAGCTGTGCTGGATGATAAACTCTCGTCCAGTCACTCCTCAGGCAAACACTGGCTAAAGTGTGTCTGAGCCGTAATCTGCTGAACTGGCTCATTTACACAGAAATCCTAGAGAAAGCGTCTACAGCTCTTCGCTCTCGTACAGCGGGGCGGTGTGGTGAGGAGCAGGCTCGGTGCTCCGTGTGGAGAACTGGCTCAAGATGGGAAGAGTCTTCAGCGTCCTGACAGGAGGAGCAGACTTATTCAGCCGAGCTGCAGGGAAACACACGTTTCAGGCTGAGAGACTGCTAAAAGCAGTAAATGAGCACATTTGGGTCAGCACAGACAATAACCAATATTTGATGAGCTGATATCGTGTTCATTAGTGACAAAAGTATCCTGTATGACATGCATATCAAGATATTTTAAACTCATTTGTACATGGGTCAAAGATGAAAAAGGGTTTAAGCATAAAAACAATAAGTGTAATACTGCTTCAAATTGTTGTTGTTTTTCCCCCCCAAAATTAAAAAGTTTTCTGTTTAATTTAATTGCAATTTTGTTTTTGTTTTTCTGAGCACAAAATAAATCTCATACATTTCTCCCTGATTTACAGAAGACACCCACTAAAATGTCATTCAGTGTAACAGTCTTGTCAGGCATATTTACAACAATTTATAACATATTAAAAGACTAATTACTTTCACCCCAGATACTAATTAGTTGTAATTTTACATTTTTAAAATGTACCACTATCCTAGGTTTTGCCTATTTGTCAGTAAGAATTTTTTACTCATTTAAAACAATAAAATGTAATATGCTCCCTTATTCTCTTATATATTTTAATATGTACAAGTCAGAATAAGCATGTTGTTTGATTTTTTTACATAAATATTGTGTTACACTGAATGACAATGTAACATTATTTCAACCAAATTGACATTTTATTCTCCAAAAACGTACTTGAAACCTTAAAAGTAGACACTTTACTTACATTTAATGTGCTTTCTATGGATATAAAATCACTTTTGTAAATTTATTTTGATGCAGACATCTTAACATCTTTGACCCACATGCATTTGTCAAACAGGGCTATGTAAAAATGTGATTAAAAATGGGGAGGGGGGGATCAAAAAGATATACATTTCCATTCATATACTCGTAAACCCCTCTGGTGTTTTTTCCCCCCTCAGTGAAATATGGATGAGTTATAACCTTTTATTTATTTCCTGTTAACCACTTTTTAAGTACAGACCTAAAAATGAATGTCATAAATCTTGAATGCTTTGGTTTAAAAAAATAAATAAAATGTTATGTTTATTACTATGAAAAAATGCACAAAAACACCATTTTAAAATGTTATAAGAAATATATATTTTCCAAAACATGTTTTTTCTCTAAAGCTGCAAGAAAATCAAAGCCATAAATCTAAACAAGTTGTGTTACAAATTTGAGGTTGATGTTGCAAAAAATGAGCTTTCGGTCAGCTTTTGTTTGTTCGGTCGTAACAAACGTTTCCACTAGATGAAATTCACTTCCCGTTCATTTCCTACAGCGGTCATTTCTGACTGCGAACAATATGGACTGCGAAAAAACGGTCCAGTTTCTTTTAAGACCATTTAACTGTTTCAAATAATGATATTCTATTTATTTATTTATTTTTGCTTTGTGTGTGTCTGTTAACCTTAAAAAAAAACCAACGTAATTTTTTCCAGTCAAAAATGACCAAACAACACCAGAGGGTTAACTTTATGAATAAAAATATAAAGTTTTATAATGTCAATGCATCTAAACACACGTTAGGAAGAGTTTTCAGCAAATGTCTAAGCAAACAGTCTTCACTCACAAACCTGAGCAGAGCAAACTGAGTAAGCACACTTACTGGCCACATCTAGCCTGGCGTTGCATGTGGACATGCCCGCTTCATTAATGGCAGACACAGTGTACCAGCCTGCGTCAGACTTTATCACTGGATCAATCACCAGACACTGCCTTCCTGAGCCGTCCTGAGAGAGACTGACACACCAAACACACAGACACTACAGTAATCAAGCTTTCAGATGAGAAGATCAACTGACAATAATGCATCTGTTTTGAAAAAGCTCAAGGGAGAATCGCATTACGACCATGGAAACTTCTGCAGTTAAAATGTATGAGAATGTGTTTTCTCCAGAAACAGTGTTAGAGTTTGTCATGTTTGTAGTGCTCTGGATGCTGAACCACACAATTTCACAGAGAAAATGTGTGAAGATCTGTGAAATAACCATCTTAGAATGAATTTTCCTCGTGTCATTCCAAAATATGACTTTTTCTGTGAAAGTTATTTTGCCAAATACAGCGGGTAAAATATTGAACACGTCACCATTTTTCTCAGTAACTATATTTCTAAAGGTGCTGTTGACATGAAATTTTCACCAGATGTCGATAACAACCAAAGTAATCCATACATACAAAGAAACAAAACAAGTAAGTTCAGAAAATAGGTTATGTGTAATAAAATGGAATGACACAGAGAAAAAGTGTTAAACTACTGAAATGTATTTAATACTTAATACAAAAGTGTTTGTTTTGTGATGAGAGCTTGAAGACGCCTCCTGCAGGAGAAACTAGTGGCATGCGTTGCTCAGGTGTGATTTAGTCTTCAGATCTTGAAGGATCTGTGAGTCTCTTCTATGAACTCTGACCTTTAGTTCTTATTTTCTATTGGATTCGAGTCCGGTGGCCGTTCTAGCAGAGTTTATTCTCTTTCTCTGAAAGCAGTGGAGAGTTTGCTTGGCTGTGTTTGAGATCATCTTCATCATCCTGGTCCTGTAGGAGTTGGACTGAAGCTAATATTAATTTCCACTGACGAGGGGCAGGATTGCTTTCTAATTACTGATAGATTTCAGCTGGAGTCTTGGCTTTCCATGCCTTTTTGGACCTGCCTTTCTTTACTTTTTCCCTGCGTCAGTCCATTTTATTACACAGAACTTCATTTCTGAACTTATTTGTGTTGTTTTATTTGTATGTATGGATTACTTGGGTTGTTATTGACATCTGGTGAAAATTTCAAGTCAACAGCAGCTTTAGAAATACAGTTACTGATTATTGATTATACAATTAACAAAAAGCAATAAAAGGTCTCTAACACTAGCTTGCTCTATTCTTTTTCTATGCTGTTTTCTATTTATGTATTATATAATTTTAAAAAAAATCCCTTGCTACGTGTACAGTGTTAAACTAACAGACTTGTTATAGCACTTGCATATCATTGCTCTTTTGTTGATTCTGATTGCTTCCATTGTCCTCATTTTTAAGTCGCTTTGGATAAAAGCGTCAGCTAAATGACTATGTAAATGTAATGTCATAATATACAGTCTGTGAATACTATGAAACATGTGGGATCCCCTGTGCATGGTGGATGTCAGACCTCATTCTCCTGGGGTCGATGCGCAGCATCTCCTTGTCTTTCTTCCAGTAGATCTGCGGCGCTGGAGACGCCGTCACCTTACACTCGAGCCGCACGCCGTCGCCCTCCAGAACCCGCGAGTTCCTCATCTTCACCACAAACGAGGGAGGACAGAGCTGCTCCTGAGCTGAGGACACACGCACAGCAACCACATTCACCTCAGCCCGGTCTCATGAACATGCGTATAAATAGTACGCCGAATAAAAACAAAAACTCGTGGTATTGATACACAAAAATTTACTTTGCCGTGCATATGTTACACAGTTTTCTTGTGCATTTGATACAAAATTTGTTGGTGAGCATATAATACGCAGTTTTCGCGTATATATGATACACATCTACCCACAACCCTAATCCCACCCCTTTGTCGCCAAAGTCAATTTTTGCGTATCAATACCACGAGTTTTTGTTTTTATTCGGCGTACTATTTATACGCACTTTTGTGAGAGCAGGTTGGTGAGTGTGGCATATACAGTCATGAACAGTGTTGGGGAAACTTACTTTTAAAAGTAATGCATCACAATAATGAGTGAATCCCTAAAAAAGTAACTAATTGCATTACTTAGTTATTTTTATGGAAAGTAATACATTACGTTGCTTTTGCATTATTTTTTTTCACCTGGGCTGGGCCTGCTTGTATGTTTTTAATTGAAAAAAGTCATATTTGTGGCATATGTAAAAGCCCTTTCACACCAAAAGTGAAATGAACAAGCCTCAGGCTGAAGGAAATGTAAATTCAATTATTAACATATTTATTTATTGCAGCTTTGGGTCATATTCTGAGTTTGCATTTCAGTTTTTATTAATTCTGAGTAATGCTAAATCTGTTTTTGTGCGAGTGAGATGAGTAAATGCATGTTCATATTTAGTCTAGAACTACAGTAACCATTGTATTTACACACTGCACACAACGCCTCTGCACTTACTCCCGATTTCTCTCAACATGGCAACACCAGAGCTGTCAGTCAATACATGAGAAACAAAGTAAATGGCATTACTTATTTGAAAAAGTAACTCCGATATTTTACTGTGAATTAAAAAGTAATGCATTACTAGTTACATGAAAAAAGTAATCTGATTAAGTAACTCGCGATACTTGTAATGTTACCCCTAGCACTGCTCATGAACAGACAGATAACCAGATAACCTCTGATCTACAGAAGCACTAGCCCGCTTAAACACCTCACTAGGCCTCTAGTCAGTACTCTGACATTTCAGTTTGTGCTTGTGTGAATGAATTCAAATGAATTTATTTCAGAAGCTCTTCAGAAACTTGAAATACTCGCACACTCAGCACAGAGTGGATCTCATGAATCATTTGAAGCAATTTATTGGTAGAAAAGTGCATCTGTTTTGATCTACAAAACATCTCACAAAATACAACTTTTTTAACAAGGCATAAGGATCATTCCCACATAGAGTATGTTTGAATGTCCTCATTGTGTCTCTTGTTTCCTTTAACCAACTAAAACCAGTTTCTCTCGATCTCATCGTGCAGGATGGAAGGAAGGCCACAGACTGAATATACATAACACCGTTTCTTTTCAGTACTAGACAAATTTAACAAACAATTTTTAAATCCATGGTTAAAAATCATGACTCCATGTTCAAGGCATCGACTGTCACTCGACTATCTCAACCATCAGTGTTGGGAAGGTTACTTGCAAATAGGTTACAGATTACAAGTTACCCTATTTAAAATGTAGTAGTGTAACTATTTCAATTACTTTATTAAAGTATTGTAACTGATTACATTTGATTACTTTTCTAAATTTCTAATGAATATTTTCAACTGTTAATCATTTTAACCTCAACACTGATTACTGTCAGACTTTCAGAATCCTTCTTCAGTTCAATTAAGATTATATTAATTTAATTTTAAAGCACAGCCACCTCAAAATCAGACTTTAGCTCCTCTTCTTACTTTGAGATCATTCTGAGGTTAAATACACACTTGAAATCATAAAATATTCAGATGTAACACCCTTTGTAATCGTTTTCATAAGTAACTGTAATTTAATTACACATTTTTTCTGGTAACACTTTTTTTTTAAGGTGTCCTTGTTACACGTTACATGTACTTACTATTATAATAATAAGTTAAGTAGTTAAGTAGTAAGTACATGTAGTTAATTAACATTACTCAGTAGGCTACTTAAATGAATAATTACACTGTAACAAGGACATCTTACAATAAAGTGTAACCTATTTACTCAGTAACTGTAATAGATTACCGTTACATTTATTTGTAATTCTGTTACATGTAACTAGTAACTCTGCCCACCATATGTATAGAGAATTACAGAAGCACATCTTTTTCCATCTAAACACTTAAATGTGTTTACTCTCTCAGTCAGCTCAAAGCCTGTTCAGAGATGACTTTAATCAAATGTGTTGAAGTTGGGAGCATGCATGCTCTCCTCATTCTGCACCAGCTTCCACAACATGTCAAGCTCCGCTGAGATTGTTGGTGGTGGCATGCAGATGTGTTGCATTAGCTGGTAATTGTTTAGTACTCATGTGAAAAAACAAATCATGATCAAAATGATTAAAACATTCCATCATATATAATGAATGACAGTTTGCCATGCCAAAGTTGTCATGCTTCATCATTTTTTTTCACATTTTGTCATGTTGCAACCTTATGCTAAAATGTTTTTTCACATTAATCTACACTTCACTTGATGCTCCTTAGTGACAAACAAAAAAACAGATTAGTGATAACTTAAATGTATTAAAATGAAAAGGCATAATTACATTGCTTAAGTATTCAAACCTTTATCTATGACACTTAAAATTTAACCAAGCAGCTTTCCAGTTTTTTTCTGGATCATCTTGGAGAAGTTTAGAGTTGGATTGGTCCATGTACAGCAGATGAAGAGATATTCAAAGTCTTTGTAATTTTATGCTGAGGAACATTATTCTGAAATTGTTCAACAATTTGTAGATGCAGTTTTTCACAGAATGGTGAACTTCTGCAGACTCTGCCTTTCTAAGATACTCTTTTATACCCCATCATGTTAATGACCTGTTCCCAATGAACCTAATTAGTTTCAAAATGCTCCTCCGGTTGTTTCTTTTTTTTTTTTTTTTTTTACTTTTCCAGTCTTTTGTTGCCCCGTCCCAACTTTGTTGAGATGTGTTGCAGCCAGCAAATTCAAATGACATATTTTACTTAAAATGGTACGTTTTCAAATTTGATATGTTTTCTGTGTTCTATTGTGAATAAAATATGGCTTCATGAGATTTGCAGATAATTGCACTCTGATTTATTTACATTTTACACAGTGTCCTTTTTTGGGACAACTTTTTTTGAAAAAGGGTTTTAGATTGATGTGATTTTTAAAAAAAAAACATTTTAGCATAAGATTGTAACAGTGCAAAATGTGGGGAAAATAAAAGGGCATGAATACTTTCACGAGGCACTGTATTTAAAAAAAAATACAACAAAAAGGAAACTTTGTTCTTAACGTTATCCAGGTAACAGAAGACTGCTCACCCATCACATCCAGACGCAGGGAGAAGTGGCTCTCTCCGGCACGGTTCTTTGCCACACATTCATAAACACCTGCATGATGAATGGTCACGATCTCAATGATGAAGGAGTGCACGCTCTTCTCACACACCAGCATCTTATGGTAATCATCGGGGCGGATGAGTTTCCCATCCAGATACCAAGAAATATCTGGCGTTGGCAAACCTACAACCTGCAGAAAAGAAAGAAAGAAAAGCAAAACTTAAAAAAGATATTACTACAACTGTATTTCTGTAAAAAAAAAAAAAAAAAAAAAATGTTCAAACTCTGGACTCCTATTAACTACTGCTGTTTGTGGTATAATCTTATTTTCTGCATCAGGTTATAAATTCTGTGGGGGTTTTTTGTGGACTGTTTATTTTTGTATGTTATACTGCACAGGACAGCTTCATTAATATTTTATCTCAAGAAGGCCAGAAGCGTTGGGGCAATATGTAAAACAACTGCATGCAGGGTGTTTTATTATATCATTAAATGATAACTACCTTAAAATCAATCCTGCAGAATCGTCCCTCTTCAACAGAAAGATCTTGCGGCACTTGTATAAAACGAGGAGCAAAGCACTTCTCTTGGATGGTCGGGGCATCTGTACCGTCTTCTCCGGGACGATTCTTTCTGGACCTGTGCAAGAGAAGGTGGAAATGAACTGAATGGGACAGAAATTCAGCAAAACAAACTCAATAACCAAAGTTTACACAAAGCAACACAGGCAGGGCTCAGAGCATTAGACCATCACCCACAACAAGCACAAAGTGTCTGTCTTAGATTGTGTCACTCCGTGTTTGATGCATTCAGTAATGATAATTCACTAATTAACTCTAAAATGTGCCAGAAGTGTTAGGTGTACATGCTCAATAATAAGATGAAAGCACTTCAGAGACAAACTCCAAACTGATGCTCCTAATGCAAAGAGACATTTACCATATTCCTCCAGGCTGGAGACCTTCTGGAGAGCCTGGCTGTTAGGATAGTGCATAACATTTGCTTGAATAACATTACAAAATATGATAGATAGACAGACAGACAAACTAAAGGAACTGAGGCCTTAGTGTACGTGCACATGTGGTGGTATTATAATAATAGCATCATGATGAATAGGATAGCTGCAGAGCACATGGGTTTTTCTGATGCTATTTTAGGCCTAAGGACAGACTGTTATCTGTTTGGTCTGGCTTTGAATATTCCTGGCAGCTATAGAGTGATGGTAACAAATGGGAATAAAGTACAGCTGCATAAACTGATACTCTTGTCTCTTGATTACAAGGGGTTTTAGCATTGCTTGTGGTGTTACTAATATAATATCATTCTGTGCAGGACACTTTAGCTTGTTTGATCATGAGCACCTGGCTATAAAGCCATGATCACTGCATAGTGTTTCCTCTTAACAAGCACTAACACAGTGACTCAAGCTTTGAGAAGGTATTCTGCAGTTGCATGAAACATCAAATAACTTAAAATGACAATACCTGTGCTGGCTGTGAACTGAATGAATTTTCAAGATCAAATACTGAGGCGGCATTATCGGCTCCCAACAATCTTCTCGCCATCCGCTCCTCGTAAGACATCTTCTGAAGGGTCCTCTGTTGAGGAGCTTTGTTCCGTAGCTTCTTTTCAAGGTCTTGCATGAGAGCATCTTTCGAGCCCTGAATCTCTTCATCTGTGGCGCGAGACACTGGTCGGGGAACGGTCTTCTTCAAGATCGGCCTTGGCAAGCTTTGAAAACAGCCCATGGGAAAATTTTATTGTTTAAGCATTTCTCTTTAAAAGGAGTAGTTCACTCAAAAATGAAAATTTGCTGAAAATGTGCTCGCCCTCAGGCTATCCAAGATCAGGATGAGTTTGTTTCTTCATCAGATTTGTAGAAATGTGTCTCTGCATCAGTGTCTCAGCAATGGATGCTCTGCAGTGAATGGGTGCCGTCAGAATGAGAGTCCAAACAGCTGATAAAAACATCACAATAATCCACAACACTCTCAGATGACCTGAGGGTGAGCACTATTTCAGCAAGCTTTCATTTTTTTGGTGAACTGTTCCCTTTTAAGCTCTGAAGACATTGGAGATTTTAGTTCAGTTTTAGAAATTTTTCAAATTTCAAAGTATTAACTTTATTAAATTAAGAAGTAAAAATCTCATTGCTTTTTAGAATAAACAACTAAGACATTAAGAAGGTCTAATTTTTGAGTTTTCCTTCCTGTAGGAAAATATAACCATACATTACAGTGTTTAAGATGAATGTCAGTGATAAGACACTCACGTGTTGGGTGTGTAGTTCATGTGTGACACAGGTGGGGGCTGTGGAGGTGGAGCGGTTGTTTTTGGAGTATCTTGAGATATCTGGGGTGGGACAGCTGCAGGAGCGTGATCCAGCGACCGGCTCGGAGGAGACAGAGGCTGCTCCTGGGCTCTCGGTGTTGGGCTGGGTGATCTGGGGGAGCGCCGCGGAGATGGAGACTGAGGTATGGACATGCATTTGGCCTGGGAGCTCGGTAGGGAAGGCAGGACAGAGGAGAGGAAAGCTGCTGATGATAGTTTCTCATTGTTTGGAGAGCTCCGTGGTTTAGGAATCAAAGTCATGCTTGAACTCATGGAGGTTCGAGCGGGTCCAGGCTGAGGAGGGCTCAGGAACGGAGCAGCTGTTGAAGCCGGGGGACTGAGGTTGTTGGGTTTGCTGATCTCAGTGTCAGGTGCATGGAAACTGGGCAGGGACTGGATGAAATGGCGAGGGCGCTCATAGTTAAAGGCACTGGGGGGGTACAGCGACGGCGAGAAGGTGGGCAGGTCAGCCACGTTCATGGCGCTGCCACTGGGCTCCGCTGGTTTACTCAGCTTGCTGGTGGGAAGGAATGGATGTGGGACACTGTTTTTAACCCCCTTTGCTGGAGGATCAGGTTTGCTCATGAAGGAGAGCTCTGCAGCTTCAGTCAGCTGGCTGGCAGGAGCCTGTTTGCTCTCCGTGTCCACAGGAGACTCCGGCACCCTGGTGAAGAAATATATTTAACTTGGACTAGGTAGTGCAAAAAAGGAGTTCACACTGATGATTTGCAGTCAGGTGAGTGAATTCAAACAAAAGGAATGTAGATATTAGACCAATCCTGGTCCTGCAGAGTTTAGCTCCAATTTGTCCCACCATACCCGCCTGGAAGATCTTGAATATCTTGATTACACTCTTAGAAATAAAGCTACCAACAGGGGGTTTTCACAACAGTGCCATAGAAGAACCAGTTTTGGTTCCCCAAGAACCTTTCAGTGAACAGTTCTTAAAAGAAACAGTTTTTGTTAGTGTGAAGAACATTTTTAATAATCTAAAGAACCTTTTGTGGAATGGAAAGGTTCCACTTTTGTGGAACCATTGCCAAATAAAGAACCTTTATTTTTAAGAGTGTACTTGATTACTGCTCTACAGGAGCAGGACTGGACCTCCCTGCTTTAGGCAATGTTAAAGTTAAGTATAGTTTGACCCACTTGATTGGAAGCCTCATACAGTTGAATACAGCAGTAAAGATCTCCTACTAGCAATCAGTGTTGTGTACCATTCAGAACTGAGAATGCTTTGAAATTCCCATTCACTTCCATTTAAACTGAACTCTTAAACTCATAATAATAAAGAGGATGCTAAAGACTAGGCCAAAGGGAGTGAGGTAAGTTTACCTGCACATCTATTACTAACTGGCCTCTGTTACACAAACCGGAACCAAAGAAATTCATATAAACCCAGTAAGTAACACTTTGCATGACAAACGTTAAGGGCCAAATTTACTAAAATATCATGAGACCAGAATGGCCAATGGGAGTGGAAAGTTTTGCAGCTGATTTACTGACAATGAGCAAATTAAAGAGCACAGACGCAGCCAGATCATTAAATAACCAACACAGTCTATCAAAAGCAATGCAAAATTCATTTGCAAAGCTCAAACTGGGTTAAGACTTGCTTTTTTGGCATTAAATAATGGTGCAAATACCTGTAAACTGACAAACATAAATCACATTGCATGATTCGTTTAAATACTCTCCTCACATAAATGTTTCGTCTGAGAGGGAAATTGCTACAAATGCATATACAACAAGGTCAGCTGCAAAAATAACTGTCCATGCCTCACTAATTGTGCGTATCTCACAGCGTATCTTTAGTAAATCCTGACAGAATTAATGCCAAATGGATCCAAAACTGAATGACTGATTTAGACAGGTACAACCTCTTAGCCCCGCCCCAAACTCATGCCATTGGTGGTCTCTGTGTTGCAGTGTCATGCTCAAACAAACAGCAATGCTATTGTAAGCTTGATTGATGGCTGCTCCCAGCAACTCCATGCCTCAAGGAGGGCAAACAAGGCTAAATAACACAGTAGAACACTAATACATTTATCTTTCTAGTATGGTCGTCTTTGTCTGTCTACATACGCCTCTTATGTAAATGACCAATGATCATATATGCATAGCACCACACACAAGCAACCTAAGAGCCTACCTAAACCTAATGCAACCTAATTTCTGAAATCATTACTTACTTAACCTGAAGAAAACTACAAAGTACACATTTATATATTTGTAAACGCAGTCTATATGTCAATAATCTTTTTTACCCTTTAATGAACATGGCAGGGGTTCATAACTGCATACTGCTGGTGTTTCTGTGAGAGCCATGTGGCTAAAAAAAGTGTCATGAGGCCTGACTGACAGACGTGGCAGGTGCAGTTCATTTACAGCCACGCTGGCACTCATTTACCCTGTTTGGAGGTCATTGTGAAGAAAGGCCGAGCTCACTAAATGTCATTCACTTCAGTAACACTTCAATAACGTATAACAATGTATATATTTGTGATGGTAAAAGCACTGCTCAACATCAAGCAGGAGTATATTCAAGCAAGGCATAAATATACAATAATATGCAAGCAAACTAGTTTTGAAATATAACAAGAATGGGACAAAATGTTTTAACAGTTGTGCAAACAGATCAGTAGCTACAGTCAAAAAGTGTTAAATTGTGGTTACTGTGTATAATGTTAGCACCATACCCTAGAATGAAACTGTCAGCATAACAACTTGAATATGAACATGAATTTGAGAGTGTCTTAATATCTGATATGCCTCTTTTACTTTAATGACAGTGGCACTTGAGCTGTATGAACATCTGATCATGTTCTCCAGCATGATTTGAGAATATTTAAAAGAACATCTTGTGCTTCAATGGAAGCAAAAATTGAAATATGACCATCTGTAGAAAGGAGTTTACAGTCAAAATCATAAAAATTAGATTATTTGCAGGTTTAAATTCAATTTTGAGGCTTTTACAGGATGAAAAAAACATACTTTATCATAACACCAGGACCAGATGATTAACATAATAAATTGTTTAAAAGCCAGCAGTGCATCCCATACAAACACAAACACACAGCAGTGAGTGAAGGATGAAAAAGCTTCAGGGATGGACAGCGAGTCACACTGTATGACCTACGGGGGTCAAATTTACAGAATCTAGATTTTTATAAAGCAGAGAGGACATTTTAATTTACTGAATAAAAAAGGCAAAATGACTGATCATGCATTAATAAAAAGATTAAACAAATCAAGTTGCTAGAGCGGTTTTTGGGTCATTCTGTTTGCAATAAAGTGATTATAATCCAGATTACAAATCTTGTGCTTACCTGCTCTTTAAAATTAGTTTGCTAGCCAGTAAGATCAGCTGTATGTAACGTTGGTTTGAAAGGTTGAAGGTGTAGAGCGATTCTCTGGCATCTGTTCTCTCAATGAGATACTGTCGGGCTGTTTATCTATAGAAAGCTATGTGAGTCATGAGCAGCAGACTCACGCCCCCACCATTCTTGAGGAACCACCCATTCAACCCACGGACAATGTATGGACACCGAATAATGAGAACATCTGAGCAAAAGTGCTTGTGCTTTATTCTTGTCGTCAAGACTAAAGGTAAACGCTGCATGCCTCAACAGCCAACTGTCAATCAGCTACATGTTAGTTTTGGTTGTTTCAAGTCAAATATGGGAATAGAGGGCACATGCATGTAACTTATAAGGATCACAATGTCACAGTAATAGATTGTCCTGCTTGCAACCTACTTGAGGCTATTGACTTTGACTACAAAAAGAAAAGAGGAATCGTCACGAGATTATTCAACAGACTGAAATAGCTTTTTTAAACTTATTTTTATGAGCTCAAATCAGTCAGTGACACTACAACTCCAGGTCAATGTAATATAAGTTTGACTAAATGTACTTGTTTACTATTGTCATTTTACAGCTGCTTTATAGCAGAATTAAATTATGTTCGCATCATTGATTCACTGTTTTCTTGTTTATCACTGTAAAGTTGTTTTGAAACAATCTGTATTGTAGGTGACATTCTTTCATATTCTACAGCATCCAGTGATTTCCAAGTTTACCAGAGGTATGTGTCTATCCACATATTAGTTGTGTTTACCTGGTTGTAATCATTATCCTCTGTTCCCATTCTGATTACCAACCTTTGGTCTTTGAAACAATCTATATTCCTGAAACTTTCCAGACATTGCTGGATCATTTTCACCCTCTGCCATTCTTGTTTTTTATTACTTATTGGCTCTGTATTTCTGTAGTTCACTTCCTGCCACACAGACAGAACAGAACTGCTAGAATAGGGAACAGCTCCTATTCTTCTACACCCATTATCTGCGGGGTACCTCAAGGTCCTGTATTGGGCCCTATTTTCTTTTCCTTATATCTTGTTATTAGTTGTTTGTTCTTAGAGTCTTAGTCTTACTATATAACACAATTTATCTGTGTGCAAGCAGAATGTTTTTAAATATGTTCCATAATTTAATTTAAGTACTTTATTTACGTTTGACTTGAAATTTTTGATCACTAACACTTTTGATGAACCTGTACCTGTTATCCAATTAACTAACATTATAGTTGTTACAGTATTCATGAATACATGTAAATATATCCAAAACAAGAAAGTTAATTTACAAATAAAATGTTCATATAGCTAATATGATATAATCAAATGAACATATTTAAACAGTATTAAATGTTATCAATATTAAATAATTTAAAGAAACATTTTAGTCATAAACATCCATTACACACACAAAACGATTGTCACTGTGCTGCACAAATAATCTGTTGTTTCCACTTGATCAAGCCACTCTCCTTTAAAACGTAACAACTATAATGACTTTTTTTCTCATGTCTCATGAATTTGCATTGCCTCTCTTATTGAACTCTTTTGTAAGGAAGCATTCGAGTGGTCCAACAGTGATTGATTTGACTTGCATTATTCTGCTTCTATGAAATGAGAATGAAACAATCACTAACACTGCAGTTATTCATCAATCACTTGAATGCAATCAAATGGCTTTCTCCACACATTTAGCTTCTGCCATCTGCATCTGCTTTATTATTTTTTCTCTGCATCATAAGTGCAGCTGTGCACTCATGCAGCTTAGTTAGCTCACTTTTTTCTTCTGGCCTTTTTGTCTTCCTGTACTTTCTGTCTGACAGCAAGGCACCAAGCAAAATCGTCATCTGCACCTGGACAGCTTCATATCTTTTTTTGTAGATGTCTTTGTAGCATTACTATACTGTGTGCTTGTGAGCTTTCTGTGAATTTCATCCTACAGATTCTAACTCTGATCTTTGGACTACATGTTGACTTGCACATCTTAACATTTTGGCAATGCCTGAAATACTGTAAAATGTCCTACCGTGCTACAGGGGCGGCAGTCTCTTCCTCAGAACTGTCAGGCCATTCTGGAGGAGGAATTAGGGTGTCCTGTAGTAACAAGGGCTGGTCATCCGGCTCTAGTCCAGCTGAGCTTAGAGAGGAAGGCTCATCCTCCTCTCCCAACACCTCCTCTAGGTCTTCAAACAACAAAATCATATTATTAAATATTGTATTATTTTTCTTTCCCTTACCTTAGTATTTGTTTGCAAAATGGTGACAGCAAAAATTCTAGATAAAAAAAATAAAGATTATTTAATTGGTAGGAATCTGCTGCCCTCTGTTTCTGTATTACAAATATTATTGAAGGTGGAAAGTATTATCAAACTGGCTGAAATATTTAATGTACAAACACACACATGG
>JAFVLL020004891.1:0-36838 GCA_021397915.2 Tor tambroides | reverse complement strand
AGGCTGTTGCAATTCAGGTTCAGCTCTCTCAGACTTGAGGAGCTGAGAGCTGAGGCCAATGCTGAACAGCTCTTCTCTGTCAGATTACAGCTCTGTAAACTTTGAGAGAAATGATTACATAAATATATACACCAAATTGCATTGCAAATTGCATTTCCAAATCATTTCATCATAGCAATATTGTGCATTAAACTTCCAAAGTAAATGGCAAAAATTATTTCATGTTCACATAAAAGTAAAACAACACGTACTATGATCATTTGTCAGTATTCCTTTATCATCTCAACTGACAATCAGTGCTCATCAAGAAAGCAGGTACAGTAATTGAGAAAATATTAATACTCACATTTCTTATTTATTTTTAGTTATTGTCACAAAAATAGGCTATTTGCACATGGTAGCTAAAGTCTTTCAAGTGTATTTTGCTGTGTCAAAAAATTAAACTGCAAATAGCAGTTATTGAGGCCAAGCTCATTAACTGCAAAAAATGAGTAATTAAAGACATTTTTGTTAAACTAGTCAGAAGTTATAAGATAGTGAGATTAATTAATTTGGAGGAAAAAAGAGTAAAAAAAAAAAAAACTATTACAAGTAATATCTATAAAGAGTTCTTTCCTATAAAGAGTTCTTTCCTATAAAGAGTTATATACAGAATTATATGTTATAATTCTCTATATATAATAAAAAAATATGGGTTGTAAATTTTTATAATCACAAAATATGTTTACCAATGTAATATTTGCTATTTCATATAATCAATAATCAATAAAGTAAAATTTTTCAATAGAAAAATCAACAACAACAAAAACTCACTCAGATTTTCTGGAAGCTTTGACAACTGGCAGCAGCTTCAGAAGACCTTCTTCAGATGGTTTGTATTTACTCAGTTTAAACTCATCAAACTCCTCTTCTGAGCTCAGCAACACAAACACCAGAGCTGACCACTGAGCAGGAGACAGAATGATTCTAGAGAGACGGACAAGGTCTATTCTTCTCAGGTATTTTTGAATTTCCTGCTCTAGCGAATGATCATTCAGTTCATTCAGACAGTGGAACAGATTGATAGATTTTTCTGTAGAGGGATTCTCTCTGATTTTCATCTTAATGTAATCAACTATTTCATGTTTGCTGACAGATCTGCTTCCTGTCTGTGTCAGGATGTCTCGTAAAAGAGTCTGATTAGACTCCAGTGAGAGACCCAGAAGGAAGCGGAGGTAAAGGTCCCAGTGTCCATTTTCACTTTGTAAGGCATTGTCCACTTCAATCTTCAGTAAATCAGTCATGCTACAATTTCTTTCTTTATCTAAAACAAACACAAGAAACTTGAATAAAGCAGCAATAAACTCCTGAAGGCTCAGATGAACAAAGCTGTACACCTTCCCTAGGTGCATTCCAAACTCTTCTCTGAAGATCTGGGTACAAACTCCTGAGTAAACGGATGCTTCTCTGACATCAATGCCACACTGCCTCAGATCCTCCTCATAGAAGATCAGGTTCCCCTGTTTCAGCTGTTCAAAAGCCAGTTTCCCCAGTGTAAAGATGCTATTCTTGGCCTGCTGAAGATCTACCTCATATTTCCCATCATATTTCTGGGTCTTCAGTTTGGTTTGATACATCAGGAAGAGTGTGAACATTTGAGTGAGAGTCCTGGGGATCTCTGCACTCTCTGCTTCACTCAACATTCTCTCTAAAACATTGGCTGAAATCCAGCAGAAGACTGGGATGTGACACATGATGTAGAGGCTCCTAGATGATTTAACATGTGTGATGATTCTACTGGCCAGACTCTGATCACTTATTCTCTTCCTGAAATACTCATCCTTCTGAGGATCATTGAACCCTCGTACTTCTGTGACCTGGTCAACACACTCAGGAGGGATCAGACTGGCTGCTGCTGGTCGAGAGGTGATCCAGAGGAGAGCTGAAGGAAGCAGATTCCCTTTGATGAGGTTTGTCAGGAGAACATCCACTGAGGCTGATTCTGTTTCATCAAACAAGTTATCATTGTTTGCGAAATCTAGAGGAAGTCGACACTCATCCAGACCATCAAAGATGAACAGGACTTTGTAATCATCAAAGTCTTTTGTTCTCAGGTATTTTGTATTTATGAAAAAATAATTAAGAAGTTTAATCAGGCTCATATTCTTTTCCTTTACCAAATTGAGCTCTCTGAAGGGAAGTGGAATTACAAAATGAACATCCTGATTGTCTTTTCCTTCCGCCCAATCCAGAATGAACTTCTGCACTGAGACTGTTTTTCCGATTCCTGCGACTCCTTTAGTCAGTACAGTTCTAGTGGGCTTGTTTTGTCCAGGTAAGGCTTTAAAGATGTCATTGCATTTAATTGGTGCTTCCCTTGTCTCTGGTGTCCAGGATGTTGTCTCAATTTGTCTCACCTCATGTTCATTATTTACCTCTCCACTCCCTCCCTCTGTGATGTAAAGCTCTGTGTAGATCTCATGCAGAGGTATTGAGCTTCCTTGATTTGATATTCCTTCATTAACTATCTGAAATTTTTCCTTTAATATGGATTTGTGTTGTATCAGTGAGAAAGTGGCATGTTCTGGTGAGCAGAGAAAGATGAGAAGCAAAATGTATGTATATTCTTTATTTATTTACTTATTACAAGCTATAGGAGTAACTAACATTCCAAGCTATTTTTTTTTATTTGACAAAAAACACAAATACTGACTATGGCTATCCCTGGTTCCTATCCATTAATAGAATTATATAGAGTTCTTACTGGTCTGTAGTGTGTTGGCGAGATCTGTCAGCTTCATCTTCCTCAGGACATGTAGTGTGACCTTCAGAAACCCCTCTCTAAAGCTGCTCTGATCTTTATCTTCCCCATGCTCAGCCTCAGGTTCTCCTGGGTAATCTGGGCTCAGGAGTCTCTTGAAACCCTTTAGCTCTTTCTTCATCAGAGAGATGATTTCATGCTCAAGCTCCTGAAATCAGTGGATAGTCAAACAATTAATATTGTATATAATATCAGATAGCCAGATAGTGAACTTTTACAAGCACATTTGCTGAACAGCCAAAAAAAAAAAAAAAAAAAAATAGACAGTTTTTATAGACAATTATATATATATATATATATATATATATATATATATGTATAGTCATTTGCTAGTTATTGATGCTTGGAGCTCCTCTTAAATAAATCCACCACTTCATCTTTTCAAGCGCTTTTAGAGTTGAATGAGCTAAAGGATTTAATCCAGGGTCTAATGATCTAACAAAATCCAAATTTTGATATCCAATGTTTATGAACCCTTGAAGTTTCTGTGGGGCAATGCATTATGTATCAGCCCATTTCACAGTGCCGTTTCAATAACAGACTGTCTATTTACACTAAGTACAAATAGCCTGCCCTGTTGACATATAGGCTACGTACACTAAAACTGCCCGCCAATGTCTGGTTGGGCTACACAAAAATAAAACTGACACCTGCCATGTAACAGCTAAAAGATGTAAGGCCGTGTGTCCACCAAAGCTTTTTTAGCCAGCTAAAAACACATTGCTGAAAACGCCTAGCTGTGAGTGCTTGAGAACGGTTCTGCAGTGAAGCGTTTTCATTGCTTCTAATTTGGTTATCTGTAGACAGACAAAAAAAGTTTCACATAAAATTTTAACAGCTTTATTTTTGTAATTCCTTTTTTTAATATTTATTTTTATGCATGAATGAGTACCTAATTTTTATTGTTTCCTAATGAGGATTTGCACTGTATTTTACACATTGAACATTTTAGCACAGAAGCCTGAAAGACTTTCTTGAATTTTGTCATTTCATAAGATTACATGACAGAGAGACTTGATTTTTTTTCAGTTGTTTATTTTACGTTATTAAATTAATTAATTAATTAAATAAATAAATACAACCTGAATTGTTGGGACATTTTTTAAATTTGAATAAAATGAAAACTAAAAGACTTTCAAATGACATGAGCCAATATTTTATTCACAATAGAACATAGAGAACATAAATGTTTAAAAGGAGAAATTTTACACTTTTATCCACTAAATGAGCTCATTTCAAATTTGATGCTTGCTACAGGTCTCAAAAAAGTTGGCACGGGGGCAACAAAGGGCTGAAAAAGCAAGACATTTTGAAAAGATTCAGCTGGGAGAACATCTAGCAACTAATTAAGCTAATTGACATCAGGTCTGCTACATGATTAGCTATAAAAAGGGATGTCTTAGAGAAGCAGAGTCTCTCAGAAGTAAAGATGGGCAGAGGCTCTCCAATCTGTGATAGAGTGCGTAAAAAGATTGTGCAATACTTTAAAAACAACGTTCCTCGACGTCAAATTGCAAAGGCTTTGCAAATCTCATCATCTACAGTGCATAACATCATCAAAAGATTCAGAGAAACCTCTGTGCGTAAAGGACAAGGCCGAAGACCTTTGTTGGATGCCTGTAGTCTTCGGGCCCTCAGACAACACTGCATCGCTCATCGGCATGATTCTGTCATTGACATTACTAAATGGGCCCAGGAATACTTCCAGAAACCACTGTCGGTAAACACAATCCACCATGCCACCTGCAGATGCCAACTAAAGCTCTAACATGCAAAAAGGAAGCCATATGTGAACATGGTCCAGAAGCGCTGTCATGTCCTGTGGGCAAAGGCTCATTTAAAATGGACTGTTCCAAAGTGGAAAAGTGTTGTATGGTCAGACGAGTCCAAATTTGACATTCTTGTTGGAAATCATGGACGCCGTGTCCTCCAGGCTGAAGAGGAGGGAGACCTTCCAGCGTGTCATCAGCGTTCAGTTCAAAAGCCAGCATCTCTGATGGTTTGGGGGTGCATAAGTGCATACGATATGGGCAGCTTGCATGTTTTGGAAGGCACTATGAATGCTGAAAGGTATATAAAGGTTTTAGAACAACATATGCTCCCATCCAGACAACGTCTATTTCAGGGAAGGCCTTGTGTATTTCAGCAGGACAATGCAAAACCACATACTGTAGCTATTACAAAACCATGGCTTCGTAGTAGAAGAGTCCGGGTGCTGAATTGGCCTGCCTGCAGTACAGATCTTTCACCTATAGAGAACATTTGGCGCATCATTAAACGAAAAATACGTCAAAGACAATCACAAACTCTTCAGCAGCTGAAAACCTATATCAGGTAAGAATGGGACCAAATTCCAACACCAAAACTCCAGAAACTCATAACCACGATGCCCAGACATCTTCAAACTGTCTCCAAAAGAGGAGATGCTACACCATGGTAAACATGCCCCCATCCCAACTATTTTGAGACCTGTAGCAGGCATCAAATTTGAAATCAGCTCATTTTGTGCATAGTAAAATTTCTCAGTTTAAACATTTGTTATGTTATCTATGTTCTATGGTGAATAAAATATTGGCTCATGTGATTTGAAATTCTTTTAGTTTTAATTTTACTCAAATTTTTAAAAAAAAACGTCCCAACATTTCTGGAATTCAGGTTGTAAATAAATAAATAAATCAGTAAGTCAGTAAGTAAGTAAGCAAGTATAGACCTATTTTTTGTTGTGAATGTCCCAATTGACCTATCGGTAAGCCCCGCCCCTCAAACGCAGACTAGCCAATGGCAGTCGAGTATCAGTTGCACGGGGAGCGGAACTCGGACATCTTTAGGTTTCAGCACCATAGAGAAGCATTGGACGATCCAAAGCTGGCATTGGTTTTATGGGGTTTATTACAGTGGCCGAAATAGCTCAAGGTGCTGCAACTTCAGAAAGCACCTAAAAATAGAAAAAACACCAGCAAATCAAGAAAACATCTTCATCAATTTGACAGCAGGTGGTGCAAATGCTCACAACACAATAAAGAAACGCACTGCAAATGCTCACAACACAACCAAATAAAGAACTGTATTTGCAGCGCGTTTCTTTATTTGTATGTGTTGTGAGCATTTGCAGCGTGTGTGTTGTCAAATTGATGAAGTTGTTTTCTTAATTTGCAGGTGTTTTTTTTCTATTTGCAGTGCGTTTCTTTATTTGGTTGTGTTGTGTGCATTTGCAGTGCGTATGTTGTCAAATTGACGTTTTCTTAATTTGCAGGTGTTTTTTCTATCTGAAGTGCGTTTCTTTATTTGGTTGTGTTGTGTGCATTTGCAGCGCGTGTGTTGTCAAATTAGCGAAGTTGTTTTCTTAATTTACAGGTGTTTTTCTATTTGCAGTGCGTTGAGCTCTCTCGGCCACCGTAGTTTATGCTTCAAAAATGGAAAAACGATGTGCCTGTGGTACTTGTAACACTGATTCCAGGTATCCTGAGAGGATGGGCAATATCATTTATTTTATTGCATTTCCTGAATCCAAACAAAACAGAGCAAAATGTCCCTAAGTATTCAACCCCAAAATAAATGAAGACAAAATCGTTCATTTTCTGGTTGTCATACACTCAAGTTACAATTTTCATCTGCTCAAGCAGAACGTTAATGTCATCTTGTGCTTTTGCAAGGTATCTCTGGCTAAAACTAGCTAACGTTAAAGTTAGTGAGTCCATGCCAGGGTTATTATAGTTTTGCATTTTTCATTAGTTTTTATTTTTATTTCGTTTTGACTTTTTGTTTTCAAATTCAGTTTAGTTTTAATTAGTTTTTAAAGTGAGTTTGCTAGTTTAGTTTAGTTTTTATTTTTTGAAAATGCTTAGTTTTAGTTTAGTTTTTATTAGTTTTAGTGTTATTTAAATTTTTTGTAATTTGGGTTATTTGTCAGGGGCAAGATTCAAAAAGGTCAGAAAAAGTATTGTAATAATAATCAACAAAACCATCATACAATTTTAGAAAATATTTATTCAACAATAACACCAGTACATAAAATGTACATATGGGCACAAATATGTATGTAAACCGCCTCGCAGTAAGTGCAAATGTGTAAGACGTATTTGTGCCAAGAAAAAAACAAAATAGCCAACAGAATTAAAGAAGACATACATGAACCACATGTATTCAACCCATTTTGAGACACACAAGACATTTCTGTCAAGATTGTCAGGAGCTCAATCTGAGAAAAGAACATAACTAATAAAAAAATAAAAAATAAACTTTGTGTCCCTTCTGAGCATGTGTAAGTAATAATTTCATAAACCACTGCACTAAAATCTACACATGTTCTAATTCACACCCTACAAATACCACAGCTGTACAATTTTCACACCCTATACTAAATTTACCCTATAGCCTACAGTCAATAGCCTACTCATCTGGATTGAAGCAGCAAACATTCAGTGTAAAAGTAAAAAAATTACATAACATTATTTTATATTTGAATCACAGCTTATATAGTGTTTTGACATCGACAACCACAACCAAAGTGCATTTTACCTCAAACTTCATGACTAGTTAACTTTCTAAAGAAGGCATAATCGCTTCTCGGGTCAACATTAACATTAATTGACAAAATTATATTCAGAATTTAAAATATTTTTTGTATCACTTCTTTAATGTTTGATTGAAGGTGTTCAAGAGATGGAGATACCAACCTTTCGCGACCAACGTCGAATGAAGTCGTTCTCAAGGGAGACGCGGTGTGCACGGAGGGGAGGGGCTGTGTGTGTGTGTGTGTGTGTGCGCGCGCGCATGAGAGACACATGAGTGACAGAAGGCGGAGGGAGAGCAGGAAAAGGAAATGCAGCTGAACGAATACGCTGCATGTTCTAAATAGCGTTAAAAATTAAAGACCTTGACAAAGATCAAAACTAAGGACATTTACTCTATAATTTTATTTTATCGAAGTTAGTTTGCCAAACACACATTACAGTTTTAGTTAGTTATCGTTTTTTTGTAATGCCTCGTTTTTATTTTTATTTCAGTTAACGACAATGTTTTTTCCCACCTAGTTTTCGTTTTTTCGTTCGTTTTCGTTAACGATTATAACCTTGGTCCATGCTAATGTAAAAACCTAAATAGCGGACTGTTCTCGCGTCTTGTACAGTGCTGATGTTGAGTGCTGAGTGCTGCAGAGTGATGTTCAGTCCTGCATGTTGTCATCCGCGATCGTGATGACCGACCGTAATATGAGACTTCTCTCGCTTGCACTGTGATCTGTAAACCCTCGCTTCGAGTTACCCACCATATTTATTTTTAAATATTTTATAAATCCCTCCATAGAATACTTAATTCCCATTGGGTGGCCTTCTGTGTCCAAAATTGTGCAAAAACATCATTGGACAAGGTTTTCACTCTGTAGCTGTCATTGTAAGACAGTGAGCAGCTCCGTTTGTTTGTCTGAGGGAGCAACAGCAACTAAGGGGGGTGGGGCTTACCGATAGGTCAGTTGGGGTACAGGATGTGGAAATTTCAGATAAATGTTCACGTTATATATTTTTGTTGCATTTATGAGTTGATAAAAAAATGTAGCTGGATGTGTACAATATCATAATATTGATATATCAATCGATCCTGAATCGAATTGTATCGTAATCGCATAGAATTTTTTGAGGTATTGGCAAATATAATAGCTATCACTGGGTATGAGAATTGATATCATATCGTATTGTTATGAACCGTCCAATGTACACCGCTATTAACAGCCTTAGTGGCAGAGGTAGTAAGGCACATAGAAATAGATTTTGACACAGCTGACCTGAGTTTGAATCGGCCTTTTGTCGAACTCGCTGTTTTCCCTATTCCCATCACATATCGGATCAAAAAGGCATTTACTTTAGACCTTTTATCTATTTATTATTATTATTATTATTATTATTTATTTATTTGACTTTTTTACAATTTACCATACCAATACCAAACCAACGTTTTTTTGGACTCTTTAAATTTGCGCATACTGTTACTGTCGAATTCATTTCACAACGCTGTTTCTCACGGCCACATGATGCTTTAAAGCTAAAATTTGGGCTCCATACTAGAGTTAATTGTGTAACGACATTGCTCATTTTAAACAGCTTTTACTGCACCAGGCTTTTTAAATGGCACTAAATTCGCATAGCTATATAAATGACTTGGCAAATGTTTTTTTTTATTTTTTTTTTAATTGCTACTTCATTAAAATGTCCAAAATTCATAATTCGTTAGACCATTACCTCTGGTATAAAGTAAAGTCCTTAGCTTTAATAGAGGCCAAGAAAGGGAGCAGGAGCATTTCCATTGTGTTATGTTTTTGCCATTGTGCTTTGGCTTCATTCTGCATTGTTGGTAACTTGTATTTGCTTTTTTTGATTTCCATTGTGTTGTTTACTACTGCATAATGTACCATTTAAATTAATTATAGAGAATAGCCACGCCTAAGCTAGGCTAAAGCAGTCAGATTCACTAAACGGCCCAGCGCGGTCTTTTAAAGGTAGGGTAGGTGATTTTGGAAAGGCTATTAATAGCAAGCTAGCTTTAAAAGCATAAGATCCCACCTTCCCTGCATAATCACTCTCCACGCTTCCTCCAAAACACATGAACGTGCACAGGCAAACCAGAGGCTAATACATACAATGACAGGCAGGTAGGACAGCCAATCGTAATGTTTGGAGCAAATAATCTGATTGGTCGAACATTTTATGGTCCTACGCCTTCCACAGACAATATAAATACATATAACAAAAATGTTTTGGAACCAAATCACCTACGCTGCCTTTAACACAGATCCTCAGCAGGCAATCCCCAGACCACTACAATTTAGTGTGCCTCTTCTATTTTAAAACCCACAAGCCGCCACTGGATTCGGACTACAATAAAATCACAGAGTAGCTCCTATAAATGTTGAAATACCTTACATCCCCATAAGAAACAATTACCAACTGAATAGAGCTTAAGTAAATAAGACATTGTTTGTAGATTTTAAATAATCTTCAATTAAGTAAATATTGCTTTAGGGTGTGTGTTTGTGTGTGTGTGTGTGTGTGTGTGTGTGTGTGTGTCCCAGCACAGGGGTTTCACAAGTTAGTGTAATCACACTACTGGGTTGCATCAGGAAGGGCAACCATCTGCCAAATGGCTGTGCAGATAATTATAAATTGTAAATGTCTATATATGTAAAAAACAAACAAACAAAGATTGCTCCTTTTATAATCACTTCTGCTGTAAGTCAGTTTAGTTCAGCATGAGCTCACTGACTGAGTTATCCAGTCTTACAGAAACTCCTGTAATAGCTGACTACAATTCACAACAGAATCTCTTATTTACATTATGTCTCCACTTTGTTGGATTAATGAGAGCATTTGCAGGTATTCAGAACCAGTGGTGGATAGTAACTAATTATTTTTACTTTGTTACGGTCATCAAGTACCTGTAATTTATCAAAGTACTTTTATTTTGGGAAACTTTAACTACATTCAATTAAATGTGTTACACATGTGTTACACAAGTAAATGTGTTACACATCATCTGTAGATCTTTTTTACCTGTTACAAATGATCTGTAGGTGTATACAAGGTATTTACAACACTTTCTGCATCCCCTAATCTAGTGTAAACTACTCATCAGTTGTAAATCAAGTCAAGTCAAGTTGAGCTTTATTGTCATTCTGCTACATGTGTGGACATACAGTGGAACGAAATGTCGTGTCTCGCAGGACCACGGTGCTACATATCAGTTAAACATACATAAACATCGCAAGTATAAGGAAAATAATAGAGCTATACAACAGTTAACCGCCTGACTATACATATACTATAAATGCTATAACTACTATACATAGTTGACTACACATACACAAACTGAGACTGTACAAAACCTTTACATACATACTGTACATGAAATTGTGCAAAGAGATATTTGTACATAAAATTGTGCAAAGAAATATATTTTGTACATTAAAATGTTGTGCAGAAGAGAGATTTGGGGGAAGCAGTGCATAGTGCAAAATGATTTTGTAGTGCAATGCACAAGTAAACATATATTATACTATTGAGTCTTTGTAGCAAGGAGTGATTACAGAAAGTATCTAGTGTTCATATAGTGGGATGAGTGCGTTACTACAGGTGGTTTGTATAGCCCATTCACCTGTGTGTAGCACACTCAGAATTGCTCTTAGGAAAATTGTCAACAGTTTTAATGAGTTGAGGGGAGGGGTTGAGTTGTTCATGGTTTCAGAGGGGGACAGGGAGATGGTTTCCAGTTGTGTGTGCATATACACACACAAAAAAACTGTAACCGGAAGGTTTGTAAAACATTTACAACTGATGAGTAGTTTACACTTTAGATTAGGGGATGCAGAAAGATTTGTAAATGATTTATAATATTTATTGAGATAATAGTACATTGTTAACATTTCAATAATTTATAAGTGATTAATAATATATCAACTAGTAACCTAACTAAACTATTAACCATTAAGGATCTGTTTGTTTATTTCATGATGCTATTTTTTAAAGATAACTTATGACAGATTGGTAAATCGTTAGCATATTTCTTAATCATTTGTGAATGTATAGTCATGTTTTGTAAATGATTAGTTCATCATCAGCTAATCACTTGTAAATGATTTATAACTTATCACTTATAAATGAATTATAACTAAATGTTATTATAAAGTGTTACCACATTTTCTTTTAGTGTGCACTGGATGGCAGTATTCCCGATCAGTTTTAAATTAGATCCTGTGAAACAGGATAAAAAAAGAGTGGTAATATCTCTAATATAGTTGCAAAATTCTGAGGGGGCAGTAACTGAATAATTGAAACCTTGAAAACCAAAGATATGGCCACCCAATGCCATGTCTCTGGGGTGATGCCATTATTCAGTTGTATTTATATATGGAAAAATATGTACCTTAAAAATGAAATCCAATTGGCTTCTGATGGAAGATTTTGATTCATCCCGATTCATACTATGGTTGTGGGAACATTAAGATTTCTTGTAAATATTTATTCAAGCATTTAATTCACAAATTCAAGATCAAATTAACGTGAGTATTCATCAGAATTTTCATTTTAAGTTTTATATTACTGTTTTCTATCCAGCTGTACACCATGAGACAATTCTCACCTCATTTTACCAGAAGTGACTCTTGAACTTAAGTTTATTGGTTCATCCATTGACTGGTCACTCTTCATGGTCAGACGTCTGGGTTGTGAAGATTCACTCTGAATCAGACTATAACATAGCAACAATTAAACCCTCATGCTGTTCCAAATTTGTATGATTTTCTTTCTTCTGAAGAATGTTTTTAAGAAAGATTCATATGGTGGCCGAGAGAGCTCAATGCGCTAGAAATGACAAAAAAAAACATGCAAATAGAAATAACACCTGCAAATTAAGAAAACATCTTCATCAATTTGACAATACACGTGCTGCAAATGCTCACAACACAAACAAAGAAATGCGCCGCAAAAGCAGAAATGCGATGCAAATAGTCACAACACAAACAAATAAAGAAACGCGCAAGTAGCACAGACCACAACAAAATTAATTAATTAAAGTGACGAACATGGCTGAGACATATTTATCAATGTTTGCTCTGAAAAGTGCGATTTTTGTTTATTTTAACATCCTGATCATACAAAGTCCTTAGCTTTTTTCTTTTCTTTTTTTTTTTTTTTTTTTTTTTGAATATTATTAGCCTAAATAAGCTGACCAAATACACAATTACTGTTGGCTAACTGTAAAAGTATGTAAGCTAACTTACTTTTAAAACTTCCCTTACAAAAATTAACCATAGACTATGGTATTAAAATTAATTAATTAATAAATACATTTAAACCATGGTAACTATGCACAAATTAACCATGAATTTACTACACTAACCATAGTTCAACCATGGTATTTGTACAACTGTGGTCATACGAATGGTAGCCTAATCAATACCAAAAAAAAAGTTAATTTTTATATGTGCTGCTTGCACGTTTCTGTATGTGGTTGTGTTGTGTGTATTTGCAGCGTGGTTTGTATTTGTTTGTGTTGCGAGTATTTGCAGCACATTTGCTGTCAAACTGATGAAGATGTTTTCTTAATTTGTTGGTACTTTTTCTATTTGCATGTGTTTTCTGAAGTTGCAGAGCAATGAGTTCTCTCGGCCACTGCAGTTTCAACTGTTTTTGTCCAATGAAAGTTAATGGGGGTTAATAACAGTGGATCCCACTGACTTTCATTATAAAGACATACATTTATTATCATCCTCATTCAGCTAATCATTAATTTAATAATAATTTATATATTGTAGTACCCAGTATGCTACCTGATGGGTTACCTACTGACCTACATCAAAATTGCAATAAGAGTAATTATGCATTGAACCCATCTCCCATTTGGACATAGACAAGAATATGCTTGTCTATGTCCAAATGAGTGATCAAGTGATCATAGTTGTTACTGTTACTCCCCTGCATATGCCTAATTTCAAAATACAAGGACATGATTATAAAGATAGCACTTCAACAGAGAAAAACCCTCTTCATCTTTGTCATTTCATAATTAACTCAAGACAAATGGCCGATCCAGTGACTGGTATATGCTATTACATGACTTGAAACAGAGACCCAAGGCAAAAAGATAAAACAGGTTAAATGAGACCATTTAAACTCTTCTATAGTGATGCTAAATTTATGTATGCTAGCATCAAATTTCTTGCTATGAAAATTTTTCCCATGAATCCTTGTATCAAGCTGTAAACACATCACAGCTGACAGCTTGTAATTAAATCACCCAAAAACAAACAAAAAAAACACTTTCATGCCCTAGAAACAGGGCTTCTCTGTCACTTGCTCAATTTCTGGGATACTGTATAATTTGCGTGCATCAAGGAGCCACTAACAATATGTAGGAGGATCCTAAACCTTCTGGAAGAGGTGAGATGTCTGCCATTGTCACATTTTAAATTTCTACAATGGAAAAAAAAATGCTTGAACATATTTTCCGTTTGCTTATTGTCACTAGTTTTGTTGCTCATGGACAGTGACGCTGACACTTTGACTCTGAGTAGCAAATACTGGCAACAACATGTGAGAAGTGCCGGTAAAAGTGGCGATATGCTAAAGATTAAGATTTAGGTGCGTACCGGCCAAATTTGAGCACTGGGTATGCACCATCTCAAGATAATCCTGATAAAAACCTCTCAAAAAACTCTCATCTGATTTTCACCAAACATTGTACAAAGCAGCTAACCAGCTAACTCATTGCGAAAGAAGGAGGGTTGGGTGTCGGGCTAGCAACCCATCCCTGTAAAAAACTAATTTGCTACAGAAACGACAAGAGAAAATACATTGAATGAAATTGGATGCAGGACCTCAGATCCTAGGTATCTAGATCCTAATATGAAGGTGTTTGACCAAACCCATTGTGGAGTCCAGCACCAGATGACGGATACGACATTTACTGAAAAGAAGATCACCCGAATGGGAACTTGGAATGTACACACACTTCATCAAAGCGGCCAATTAAATCAATTCCTTAAGGAATATGAACAACATCGATTGGATTTGCTGGGCATTAGTGATCGTTGGACAGGGAGTGTTGAAATGACAAGTGATGGAAAGAAGATTTTGTACTCCTATAACGACAAAAAACACATCTGCGGGGTTGGACTGTTTCCTCGGGGAAAAAAGCAATATGCGCTCTGGTTGGGTGGAAGCCAGTTTGCGATCAGATCATCATGGCCCGTTTTGCATCGGCCCATATACGGACAACAGTCATTCAGGTTTACGCACCAACTGAGGAAGCAAATTACGCTGACAAGGATGAGTTCTACGATGTTATACAGACCGTAATTGACAAAATACCAAGACATGATCTCAGAATTGTTATTGGGGACATGAATGCCCAGTTCAGCAATGACCACCAGGGTTTCGAAGACATCATTGGCCCTTTCGCATCCTCGAAATGCCTGTCGGATAATGGTGAATGGTTGATGTCGTTTTGCATATATAACAACCATTGTGAAGGAAATACCTTTTTCTAACATAAATTGATTCACAAGATGACATGGCACTCGCCAAATGGACTCACATTTAATGAGATTGACCATGTTTGCATTAGTCGACGATGGAGGACAGCTTTGCAGGACGTGAGGGTCTTCCGCGCAGCAGATGTGGGTTCAGATCATTACTTGGTCCATATATCTCAAGTTCAAACTGCGACGACATAAAGGACGATCTGAAACTGTCTCACCACTTGCAATTGAAAAGTTTAAAGACCAAAACATTGCAGATGGCTACCTTTGAAATTTCCAATCAATTTCAGGCTTTAGCTGATGTGGCAGAGAAAGAGTCGAAATGGTATGACTTTGACATTGACCACCTGTGCACAAGAAGTGACTGGCCCAAGGAGAGGAAGGGGGAAGGAAGAATGGATTCAGTATAGATCATGGGCCCTGACTGACCTAAGGAAGAAGGCCAAAAAGAAACGGGTTCAAGCCCAAGAGGTTGAGGATAAGGAAACAGCATCACCTTGACCGGGCTGTGAAAGAGAGCTGTAGGTGAGATAAGAAAGACTGGTTGGAGAAGAAATGCAAAGAAACCCAGGTGGCCGCTGATCGAAATGATACCCGCACACTGTACCGAATCGCTAAAGACCTATCAGGAGCCTGGAGGAGTTCCTCCATTCCAATCAAAGACAAGAATGGAAAGTTGCTCCTTACCAGGGAGGAACAGAACGACCGATGGGTCGAATACTTCCAAGAAACATTAAATCAGCTGCTTCCCTTAAACACCTATGACTTCGGTCAGGAGGAAGCGCAGGATGAGCTAGATGTGTTACAAGGTAATATAACAGCAGAAGTCATCAAAATAGCCATTAAGATGCAGAAATCAAATAAGGCAGCTGGCTTGGATAAAATTCAGGCAGAACGTCTGAAGTATGGTGGTCCCATTGTAGTAGCTAAGCTAATAGATCACTTTAATGCGTGTTGGCGAATTCAAGCTGTCCCTGAAGACTGGCAAAAGGGTACCATCATTAAGCTACCAAAGAAAGGGAATAAAATGGAATGTACAAATTGGCGTGGCATAACCCTCCTGTCAGTACTGGGAAAAGTGTTTTCCACAGTTCTCATAAGATGACTGCAGGCAGCCATTGACAAATGCCTCCAAGAAGAACAGGCTGGCTTCCATAAAGGAAGATCATGTAGCGAGCAAATATTCGCTTTACGTAACATCATTGAACAATGCGTGGAGTATAAGCATTCACTTTCCATCAATTTTATAGATTTCAGGAAAGCTTTTGATAGTGTACATCGTGAATCCTTATGGAATATTTTACAACTGTATGGCATACCAAAGAAATTTATAGCTGTCTTCCAGTCCTTGTACAACAATTCCAGTTGCTGTGTCAGGACAGATACAGGCCACACTGACTTTTTTGCCATTGAGACTGGTGTCAGACAAGGATGCATTTTGTCGCCATTCCTATTCATGGTGGCCCTTGATTTTGTTATGAGGAAGGCTATGGCAAGGCCAAATGCAAGCATTGATTGGGATGGACAGAACCGCCTCACTGATCTCGATTTTGCAGATGATATTGCTCTGCTCGCTAAAAACGGTTACCATTTACAAGAAATAACATCAAGCTTACATAAAGAAGCAGCAAAGTTCGGATTATGCATTAGTGCCGAAAAGTCCAAAGTCATGCATACCAGTGCTCAAGCTTACATGCCAAGGATTAAGGTTGATGGATGCGACATTGAAAAGGTCTATAGGTTTGCGTACCTTGGCAACACTATTGGACGATATGTAGATGCAGAGATAGACGTCAAATGCCGTATTGGCAAGGCATCAACAGTCTTTCAACAAATGTGCAAAATCTGGGGCCGGATTCACGAAACATTCTTAAGAAGAAATTTCTTCTTAACTGCCATTTTCTTCTTATTTTTTAACTTAAGAAAAAAGTTAAGAATATTTTGTATTCCCAAACATTCTTCTTAAGAATATTCTTATCTTTTTTCTTAAGATTGTTCTTAAGACAAAACTTAAGAAGAATTCAAATTCTTGAAAAGAATCTTCTTAAAAATCATCGTAAATAACTTCTTAAATTTAGGACAGCCCCAGACTTGTCTTAAATCCAAAACAGTAAGAAATATTTAATGAATTTATTGGGTTATTTCAAATTAATTGTTATATTTAAGCATTACAACAACATTAGCTACATATAGCCTAATACATAGTAGGACTATTAATAGGGATGTGCGCGAGTTTTCTGAAGTGACAGCGATGACTGATAATGTAAACAATGATCGGTCATGATTAGCCTATGTGTGACGCTACTTTTTGCTGACTTCAAAACTCAGTAGCAACTCTACAAAAACGAGTCAGATAGGGAGCTTTAATTGGACGCTTTTATTTTAGCTTATAAATACGACATAATCTTTGGCAGTATGCAGCGCATATGAATGTGCCGTTACACATGGCGCTTTTGCTGTAGCAGCGCGGACACACATACCGGAAGCGTTCACTCGGATGAGAGCACAAAATCACTGCACAAAAATGAATGAAACAGATCGCTTCAGCTTGAGACAGGCTGTTCAAAAACACGCCGCATTAAAAACGTGAAGCTGAGCGCCAGTCAAAGTCGCGACAAAAAGAGTGTGCGTGCTTACTATGATTATTAGGGTAATCTGCAGGAAGCGCAAAAAGACAAAGTGTGAGTTTATCAGTGCGTCATGTCTTCACTCAGATAAAGACTGTCATTTTCTTCTTAAGAAAAAAATTAAGATGTTCTTAAGAATATATTTGAGAACTTAAGATTTTTTTCAAGAATTGCACTTAAGAACATTCTTACGAACTTCGTATAATTTATCTTAAGAAATTTCTTAACTTATTTCTTAAGAAGATTTTCGTGAATCCGGCCCCTGGTCATCTACATCGATATCACTTAACATCAAACTTCGCTTATATGCATCTATCAGCAGAAACTCGTCGCCCAATATGCTTCTTAGTGTGCGTGAAGAAGAAGAAGAAGAAGAAGAAGAAGAAGATATACTCTGACAACATCTCATCTGACAACAGATACTGTCTCAGGACAATGCGTTTTTCTCAGACATTTTTTACTTAAATTGTATCCGACAGGAGAATTTGTTTTCTGAGGTGAGAGACTTCAGTTGATCGCGAATTTACAAATTTACATTATAAAGATGAATCTCTTATTTGCATTGTATCTGCACTTTGTTTTAAGTTGTGACTGAACATACAGAACTGTAAAAAAAAAAAAAAAAATCGAGGCAGGGTAGCTGCAGTTTGGAGAAATGGGCATGCTGGAAGGTTTTTACAGTTGGTCAAGAAAGCTGTCAATTTTGCATAAAGAATCCAGTGTTTTGAGCAGTGAGTGAATTCTGACTAACTTGAAAGCAATGACCAGTCAGAGGAGTTCAAGATATTAACAGATATGTCTGACTGGCTACATTGCTCTATGATACAAAAACACGTTGCAAATAGAAATCTTTGAAGCTCTCCAGAGCTCAAACAAAATTATGCACTGGAGAAGCTGGCAAATCTATTTAGCCAATAAAGTGCTGCAGGTATGGCGTCAGAACCCGGAAGACTAATTCGTTGCTGTTCCTTTGAGATTTTCCTATGGGGTTTTATAATATCTTTTTTCAATTTATCAATAAAATAACGCCTGTGGTAAACATAACTTGGCAATGCTATGAGGTTTTGTTCTGCAACATAAATTGCACACACTCACACCCCAAACTGTCTAATCTAATTACTTATTTGAAACATAAGTTTTTAAAAATAAACAAAATGACAAAGTATTGTCAAGTTATGTTCACCACAGGCTTTATTTTACTTTTAAACTGAAAACCATCAGATTACGTTGCAGTTACTTAACTTAATAACATACTTTTTTTTTAGCTGGGTATAAACTATGCTGTCAAGATAATTAGGATCGCTGCCCTTCTCACACTCCATAACTGTTTGGGGTAGAATCTAGTTGCTGTTGTGTGCATACTACATGACGGGTCGGGTCAGGGGGGTCACACATTACACAGCTTTTCAATAGGAAGAATCACTGACAACTATGCCTTGTCTACAAACTACGTTTCATAACCAAATGCGCGAGCATTGATATGGGAAATAATGTAAGATCGGGCAATCATGGGTTTATTCCTGTCAAAAATGGTAGCAGTGCAAAAAGCTTGCAAAAGCACTGGCAGTGAAAAAAAATCAATAAATAAATGAATAATTTTTTAGTGGGAGTGAATGGGCCACTAAAATATTTTATCGGGTAGAAACTGAAAACCCTTACCCTGAAATGATGACAGTAAAAGTGAAAGTTAATTAGTTTATTTTAATTAAAAAATAAATAAAAAAGTTTAAAAACAAGCTGTTTTGTCACTATAACAAAGTATCAGAAATATTTTAGAAATATCTTTACGTGTGGGGCCTTCAAATTTTTCCTTGAGCAATAGGAGGTTTTGGAATAAAAAGGGTTGAGAACCACCATGCAAGAGAAATTTTAAACACATTTTAAAGTAAACGGAAGAGGTAAATATTTGTTCAGTGTACTGAAAGTCTGAGGTAGTCAAACCTGTTCCTCCAGCTGTCATGAGACTCACCTCATGTCACGAGAAGTGTTTCCTGAACTCTTCATGGACACACAGCTGGATTCAGGATGTTCTCTTTGAACCAGACTAAAACAAAACAATTCAACATTGTTTTTAATCAGAATTAGTATTATGGGTAAATGTCATAAGCTATCATATGTCTTCAGAAGACAGAAGTCTCAGTGATATGGACTACATCTGTGTAAATTATTTAATTCCACAGAAAACAGATTGTCATTCTAGTTTGGAATTAAATGAGGGTGAATAAAACCCTTCACACACTTTGCATACTCGCTGTGTTCTGAATTTACATGCAGTTGTTCCTCATACAGGTGCATCTCAATAAATTAGAATGTCGTGAAAAAGTTCATTTTTTCTTGTAAGTTATTTCAAAAAGTGAAACTTTCATATATTTTAGATTCATTGCATGTAAAGTAAAACATTTCAAAAGTTTTTTTTTTTTTTTAATTTTGATGATTAGAGCTTACAGCTCATGAAAGTCAAAAATCAGTATCTCAAAATATTAGAATATTTACATTTGAGTTTCAATTAATGACCATCCCTACAGTATAAATTCTGGGTATCTCTTGTTCTTTGAAACCACAATAATGGAGAAGACTGCTGACTTGGCAATGATCCAGAAGACGAACATTGACGCCCTCCACAAAGAGGGTAAGTCACAGAGGGTCATTACTGAAAGGTGTGGCTGTTTACAGAGTGCTGTATCAAAGCATATTAAATGCAAAGTTGACTGGAAGGAAGAATGTGGGTAGGAAAAGGTGCGCAAGCAACAGGGATGACTGCAAGCTTGAGAATACTGTCAAGCAAAAGCTGATTCAAACACTTGTGAGAGCTTCCACAAGAGTGGACTGAAGCTGGAGTCAGTGCATCAAGAGTCACCACGCCAGATCGTCTTCAGGAAAAGAGCTACCAAGCCACTTCTGAACCAGAGACAACATCAGAAGCGTCTTACCTGGGCTGTGGAGAAAAAGAACTGGACTGTTGCTCACTGGTCCAAAGTCCTCTTTTCAGATGAAAGTAAATTTTGCATTTCATTTGGAAATCAAGGTCCCAGAGTCTGGAGGAAGAGTGGAGAGCACAGAATCCAAGCTGCTTGAAGTCCAGAGTGAAGTTTCCACAGTCAGTGATGATTTGGGCTGCCATGTCATCTGCTGGTGTTGGTCCACTGTGTTTTCTGAAGTCCACAGTCAACGCAGCCTCTGCCAGGAAATTTTAGAGCACTTCATGCTTTCTTTTGCTGACAATCTTTATGGAGATGCTGATTTCATTTTCCAGCAGGACTTGGCACCTGTCCACACTACCAAAGGTACCAAAAGCTGGTTCAATGACTATGGTGTTACTGTGCTTGATTGGCCAGTAAACTCGCCTGACCTGAACCCCATAGAGAATCTATGGGTATTGTCAAGAGGAAGATGAGAGACACCAGACAATGCAGATGAGCTGAACAACAATGCAGATGAGCTGAAGGCCACTGTCAAAGCAACCTGGGCTTCCATTACACCTCAGCAGTGCCACAAACTGATCACCTCCATGCCACGCCGAATTGAGGCAGTAATTAAAGCAAAAGGAGCCCCTACCAAGTATTGAGTACATATACAGTAAATGAACATACTTTCCAGAAGGCCAACAATTCACTAAAAATGTTTTTTTTATTGGTCTTATGAAGTATTCTAATTTGTTGAGATGATGAATGAATTGGTGGGTTTTTGTTAAATGTGAGCCTAAATCATCACAATTAAAAGAACCAAAGACTTAAACTACTTCAGTCTGTGTGCATTGAATTTATTTAATACACGAGTTTCACAATTTGAGTTGAATTACTGAAATAAATGAACTTTTCCACGACATTCTAATTTATTGAGATGCACCTGTAGCTTGAGTTTGGTTTCAGTTAAATCTATGCATCTATTTCATTGTGCGTCATCACAAATCTGCTTTTTTTTTGTTTGTTTTATTAATCTGGTGCTTTTATGCACAGAAGAGTGATCAAATAATGCAAGTGAAAGAGTGGACTGACAGAAGTTATAAAAAGTTCTGACCATTTGTTTGTCACTGTATCACTTTCTGCAGAGAGACTCTTTCTGGAGGCCATGACACCATTCAAAATGTTGATTTATATCTGCAAAAAAAAAAAAAAAAAACCTGGACATACACATACTGGTTCATCAAAACATAAAAAGTTTTAGTATTTGTTTAGTGGCTGCATGTTCAGTACGCTTGCAGCTACTGTGCTAATAAATGTAAGGGGATCTGTGATGTCTCACTGTAGCTGTTAGTTTTGAATGTTAATGCTCCCTTGTGAGTTTTAGAATTTATTTTAAAATTTGTCAGGTGTTGTTATTTGCTCAGTACTGACCTGTTGAAACTTGCTAACATTCAGTTCCTTATTCACATTAATATTACAACATTAGGTATTACATGCCATAGAATAGTACTTGCAAACATGTAACAAACATATTTTGCTCCTTTTTTTTTGTTTCATTTATATATTCAGTGCATGAAGTACAAGTTAGTACTCACTGTATTTTTCTCTCCTCGTGTGATTACTCCTCTTCTTACAAAGTGGTTCCTTCTTCTGTTGTTGGTTAACAGTTTTACTTTCACCTGTGGAGGAGGAGTGTGTAGTGTGTGGTGTGTCAATTTCTCACCTACTATTCCTTAAAATCATATGTGGCTGTACTGTATAGGACTCCAAATGCAAAAAATTCTGTAAAAGACATCACAAAAACTAAAAAGTTGTTAATTTAGTAACTAAATCCTGATCAATTGTGAAAGATTTATGTAAACAAGCATTTAGTTAAAAAGGCTCTAATGTTTGATTCATTTATTATGCAATGAATACCTAAAAATTTGAGCTTTTCCATGAATCATTATTTTTTTTGTTTTTAAGTATCCTGGCACATGGTCAAAGACATCATATAAAATTGGAACTTTACTGATAGCAAGGATCAATTTGTCCTTCACCTTTCCATCACTGCAGTAGCTGACAAGAAAAGAATCACCTGAGCTCTACAGTCTTCTCTGGTATTGATTCTAAAGTTGGCATTCATTTGCATAATGTAAATTTTAAACTTTTTGAAGCTGCTCGATATGCCCACATCTGATTGCAAGAGGTAGCTGTTGCTTGTCACCTGAAACTGTAAGCTCTCACTGAAAATTAAAGTGCCCCTATTATGGATTTTTGAAAATGAGCTTTCATGCAGTGTGTAACACAGCTCAAAGTGAATGAAAACATCCTCCAAAGTTTTAAATCTGAAAGTACACCCTGCATAAAGTTATTGTCTCTCAAAAGAAAGAGTAAACTCTGAATCATTGAAACTAGTCGTTTTTAAAACAAATCCCAAGCCCTTTTGATGTCAAAATGAAATATTAGCATATTGCCAGCCCACTTGTTGGTCTTTTCGCGTTGGTCTGAATGAAAATGCAAATTCATTCTTTGCCACTAGGTGCCGCTTTCGGAGCTGTTTCCCCGGTAACGCTGTACTGCTCACAAACGTTGCTTTATCAGGCATTACAGGCATGATGAAATGAAAATGAGACCAATCGACCAATCACTGCAGATTAGCGTCACATAAAGCAGGGGTTTGGAAAATTGAATCCTTGAGCGAATCGTTCGGGAGTCATTGAGCAAGTAAGGTACAAATAAATGCATATTATAAAGTGTTTTTGACCTTGCATGCATGTCAACCTGTTGGAGACTCCCAAAACCAAAATATGAACCTTTCATAACCCATATAGGAGCACTTTAATAGGATGAGGTTGCTTTGTCGCTGGAAGTTGCTGCATGTGTGGATGGGGCTATAGGCACTTCGAGGCCATAATTTAGAGTTTATGACCAAGCGTCGCCAACATTTGTAATTTATTTTAAAGCCTAGATAGGTTTACTAAATATGACTACCAGTGAAGAAATATAACAGCAATTAAATAAAAAGCAGTAAATTCCTCCCATAAGGACTGCTGATGGGAAGAATTTATTGCTTTTGAATTTAATGAGTCTGTTAGCCTTAAGGTTATCTATAAGCTAGCGAATTTGCATTTAGAAGATATGTGCATTCAAAATTTACAGTCTCTCTTTACCACAAAACAGATCAAAGATTTAGATGACATCATTCTGCACTTCAGCTTATGGGGTGGGTGATATGACCAACATTTTATTTTATAACATCGTGAACTTAGTTTTTTTTTTTTTTTTAGGGAGCAGCAGAAACAATTCTGGTACTTCTTCCTGAGACTGTAAGTCTTAAGCATGTTAGTTACTCAATATTAACCTCGTTTATTTACCTGTTGTATAAAAGCATGTCACACAATCACGTTAGTCAAAATATATCAATACACTGGTAACTACATGTTGGCGATTGAACAAAAATCACTCTTGCTTGTGTGATATTGTGATACAGTCTAAGTGCCATTTCTCTACATCAGAATACATTTGAAAATGAACATTTTACAATGCCTAATAAAATGTTACTAAATTGGTCATGCAGTTCTTAGTTGAATAATTGCACTGGCATTAGAAAGCAACTGAAAGAAGATACACAAATTTTAATACTTTAAGAAAAATCTTATTTATCATCACAGAACCAACAAAACTTATTCTACTATGTCTGAAGGAAAAGATGGGGAAGATGCCCCGACAGAGGAGCTAATACACCTCTTTGAAACTAAAAATATGAGCATTCAGAGCAACAATGTCACAATTTACTGAAAGAAAACCAAACCAAAACAAAGCCTGACATAATTTCACTGTAAAAAATTTCAGACCTCCCAACTCAAAATTTTCTAGTGACTGATTACATCTAAATTTTTCCATTGGCTCAACATATTATTTCTCATTGAGCCAATGTTAACAGACTGTTGCCACAATTGATAAAATTCAGTTAGCAGAAATTCAATTGGGCCAATGGAAAAATTTAGATTTTTCCATTTTTCCATAGATCAGTCATTAGAAAATTGAGTTGGGAGGTCTGAAATTTTTTACAGTGTTGCTTTATAAATAGAAAGCACAAGACTGAACTACTGAAGCAAGAATTATGGATACTTAGCTACTGTATGTGGACTTATAATGTACTTTATAAATGTAGGATACAATAGCAAAAGAGATAAAACATAGAAAGCAGATAGGGGCTAGATGAAGATAATGTTATTAATAAGAAATGGGATGTATAGTAAAACAATTTACATATAGTATATGTGCAATTAGTCTTTTCAGACAGGCATATATCCAAGTAATATGAAAATGGCCATTTCTATTTCTTCTCTGAAATTCAAGTAATTCCCTTATATAAAATTGTTGATAGACATTTGTTCTCTAACTGCATTCCTGGCATTCATTAATATTTCAGTCCCCAGAGTTTCTAAAGTGGTGGTGAATATGAATTATTTCAAGCTTTTCACAAGACTTTGGTATGCCCGTTATGAATAAAAATAATAATTGCATTTTAATATTTTTTTAGCATAAAAAATTGTCTTATATCTTTCTTAAACCAAGTATTTTGTCATGTCTCTAAGACTCTTCACTTAGTTTGTACTTAGAGAATTATTAACAAAATGTGCATAGTGTTTTGGCAATAATCTAAGGTTTGATATGTGCCTAATGATGTTGGAATATTTAGAATATGAATCATATGCAGTTAAAATATATATTCCAAACTGAAATGTTACCGAATCCCATGTGTGATGGATCTGTCATAAGCATTAGCAAAATCACATCAACAAAAAAATAAGTCCATAGCCACAAACAGGGGTCAGAGTGAAATTGTGATGGTCTTTAATGACTCTTGCTTCGCCAGGAAAAAGGTGACTTCAGACATCATCTCGATGACAAAAATATGGTGAAAATCAAAGTGCTTAACAAAATACAATCCCATTCACATGGACACAGTTGGAATAGAAAGAGTCATATGACATTGCTCTAGCCTCTCAAACTCACAGAGGACAAACTACAGCACAACTTTACCAGGACAAGACGTATCACCAACTCTCTAGACAGGACATACACTGAATTTAAAGGAGGTGGGCAGCACAATTTAAGGAGAAAAAGGGGAGTAACAAAAATTTCAAATACACACAGACATGAACCACAAAAATTACATACAGTAATTGTTGGAAAGGGTTCAAATACACAAAAATGCTGGAAAACCAAAGAATTTGTGGGAGCTGAAGGATTTTTCTGAAGAACAGCAGGCAGTTTAACTGTTCAGGACAAACAAGGGACTCATGAACAACTATCACTAAACAAAAAAAAAATCACAGCTGTGGATCATTCAGGTAACACCACAGTATTAAGAGTCAAGGGGATGTAAACTTTTGAACGGGGTCATTTTTATAAATTCAATTATTATTTTCTCTTGTGGACTATATGTAAACATCTTTTATGTGAAATATCTTATTCAGGTCAGTACTAAATAAACAATAACATGCATTTTGTATGATCCCTCTTATTTTGGTAAAATAATTAACATTTTGCAGATTCTGAAAGGTGTATGTAAAGTTTTGACTTCAACTGTATATAGTGGAGGAGGAGTCTGGGAAGTCTGGAAAGATCAAAATTAAAGATGCTGTAGTTATTTCATGCGATGAAATCTTCCTGTGGAAAATGCTGTGATATGTCTGATATTAATTCAATCAAATATTTAGAATGGTTTAATGCTGTGAATAAATACTGTAAACATATAAATTCAACTGAGAAAAAGAGCACACACCAGTTGTATATCTTTCATTTCCAACCATAGACTGTAAAAAAAGATGGACGACGCATCTCCGCTTCCTTCCACTATATAAAAGTGAAGCGAATTCATCTCAGTATGGCCGCTGCCATCTTGAGTACATGACGTCGTTTGGAGCCAGAGTCTGCGCAGTAGAGCTTCGTTTGGAGCCAGTAGAGCTTCGTTTGGAGCCCGAGTCTGCGCAGTAGAGCTTCGTTTGGAGCCAGAGTCTGCGCAGTAGAGCTTCGTTTGGAGCCAGAGTCTGCGCAGTAGAGCTTCGTTTGGAGCCAGAGTCTGCGCAGTAGAGCTTCGTTTGGAGCCAGAGTCTGCGCAGTAGAGCTTCGTTTGGAGCCCGAGTCTGCGCAGTAGAGCTTCGTTTGGAGCCAGAGTCTGCACCGTAGAGATTCGTTTGGAGCCAGAGTCTGCGCAGTACGTTTGGAGCCCGAGTCTACGCAGTAGACCTTCGTTTGGAGCCCGAGTCTGCGCAGTAGAGCTTCGTTTGGAGCCAGAGTCTGCGCCGTAGAGATTCGTTTGGAGCCAGAGTCTGCGCAGTAGAGATTCGTTTGGAGCCAGAGTCTGCAGTAGGCTCGTTGGAGCCAGAGTCTACGCCGTAGGGTCGTTGGAGCCAGAGTCTGCGCAGTAGAGCTTCGTTGGAGCCAGAGTCTGCGCAGTAGAGCTCTGTTTGGAGCCAGAGTCTGCGCAGTAGAGCTTCGTTTGGAGCCAGAGTCTGCGCAGTAGAGCTTCGTTTGGAGCCAGAGTCTGCGCAGTAGAGCTTCGTTTGGAGCCAGAGTCTGCGCAGTAGAGCTTCGTTTGGAGCCAGAGTCTGCGCAGTAGAGCTTCGTTTGGAGCCAGAGTCTGTGCAGTAGAGTCGTGAGGTGGAGCCGCGGAATCAAACTCCCGCCCAAACTGCCGCAGACCCAATCAACCATAACGACACGCATATAGCATCAAATTACTAGCTAAAATCAAACTTATCACAAAAACGAACAATTGAACATATATCAGCGTGATAACAACTACCTTAAATGACCAAAACCCTATTTAGGAAAATTGTATTGGAAGTGTAATTTATTTTTTTATTTTGACTGAAGTCCCATTCGTTTACATGGAGAGGGCGGGGTTTATGACCTGTACTGCAGTCAGCCACCAGGGGGCGATCAAAGAGCCCGCAGCTTCACTTTTAAGCACAAGAGAGACACACCCGTTTCCAACGTGTATATCATAATGTATTCTCTTGAAAATTCTTTATTATCAATTGTGTGTTGAATGTAAACTCCTCTTAGGAAGTCAATGCGAATTTATCTGAGAATATTTTTAAATAAGTAAATCTATTCAGTGATCGGTTTCGTCATTCAAAATCCCATTTGTGGCACAGCAAAGTGTCTTGAATCCTCTCTTAGACACTTAAGATTTAGTCTTACACTTCACTTAAATTAAGACTGAGATGCTTGATAACTAACTTTTAAGCGCAGCTTTGAGCCAAGATTTTTCTTTCTCTAGCAGTGTTCTTGTGAGTAATTCTCAGAGGCTTGATAAATAAAGGCCCAGTTCTCTTGGTTCTTTTAGTCCAGACCAAAAAAGAAAATTACGCTTTCAGTCCTTGTTAGCTTAGCATTCACACTGTCACAGTGTTACACAACCTGCCAAGTATAAACACACCCTTAAATTCAGTGGGAAGCAGAATAATCTCAGTCAGCAACTTTCCAGTGAATGTACCTGAGCTTTCCTTTGAGGAGTTTGCATGTTTTCTTTGTGTTGTGGTGTGCAATATAAGTTGTTTTACATTTTGCTCCAAGCACTGTTACAACAAAACCGATGAAACATTGAACAACATGGAGTAGCGGTGATTTGGTACGGTTTGAATAATTAATTTCAACAAATTGGTTAATTGGTTCAATGACTCACTCATAAAATCAGTCACTTGTAACAATGTAACCTGCAGAAAAAAACCTCCCCACTAATCTATAGAGTGTCAGGAAGTCCCAGTGTTGTTATCACTCCTGTATCAGCATAGTGTTTGGATGTTTCACTGACTCTTACAACGTTGCGGCAAGAGACTGTCTTCATGAATTGAACGCTGGTTCTTTTAGGAATGTAACTGTTGCTGAATTTGGAATTGCATATTAGCGTACAACTTTTACTACCATTAACCATATTGTTATATGGTAAAAATAATAACAGGCCCAGTGGTATGCTAGTATATTCTGAACACAGTATGTGATTTGCAGAGATGCATAAAGGTTTATTCTGTTTTGGCTTCACTTGATCCCATTGTTGTTGGCGGAGCAGAAAATGGACAAAGTAACCGGCAATACTGTATCTAAAAATAAGTTACTCAACATTAACCTGACTGACTGCCATTTGTCTACAGCAGAATTATTGTTTTCAACATTTTTTTTTCCCGTTAGCCTAATAAAACATTACTATGTTGGCCATTTCTCAGTTTAATAAGTGCATTGACGTTAGAGAAGGTAACTGACAGAAGAAACACAAAGTTCAACTTTAAGAAACATTTTACTGATCATCATTGTTCTTGACATATTTTCACACAGTTATGGTTCACAGAACCAACAAAATATCAGTTTTGTTTTAATGTTTTGTTCCAGGACTTTAACGGTGGTGATAAAAATGTGAAATTACATTAGAATATCGTAATGAAGAGATCAGAGGTCAAACTAAAACCTTGAATTTCATCCATAGCAGGTCAATTAACCAAAAGACGATCAACTGCAGACATCAGATACAACCAAGCACAACTCCTGACAATTGTACAATCTTACTCTGAGACAAACCACATATCTGACCTGATAAAACACATGCAAATGCAATTGTATCAGGTGTCCATCTGAATCCATATTTATGCAAAAAAATGCTTATATATATGAATTTTCTCTAAAAATCCCTTTGAATAGAGATAACTGTTGACAGCAATATCAATATTGATGGCAGCTCAGACCAACTGGTGAATTTGACAAGAAATGTTCAAATTCATATTTGTTTTTGTTTTTTTTCATGATTTTTGATTACAGACTTTGGTATCTTGGCAAATCTGAGCACAGGTTGAGACATTGAGAACTTTTTTGAAACTCTAAAGGAGAAAAATGAAATTAGCATGTATGTAAAGGGCATTTCGCAAAACATTAACATGATTAACTTCCACTCAGAGATGAGCAGACCAATCATTCTGTCCTTCAGAAAAGATCAACCACACTGTCTGACACCTTCATGTGTAACAAACAAAACATTCATCGTACTGGACAAACAACTTGATTAAATGGCACACACAGAAATAGAAGTCAATTCAGTACCAACTACACAGCTAAAAACAATCAATACAATTACTAAAATCAGGTCAATATGCTCATTCTGATCACAGGCAATACTCATTAAACGTACTGTAACAATGACCCTTAAATAAAATTAAATAAAACATATCAAATAAACAGTCTGTGACCTTGATGATGTTGCACTTGTGAAAGATTTCAAGTAAAGTCATGCATAAAACACCAACAAATGTTTTTTTTCTTTCTTCCATGCAGTGAACGAAGCTATTTTTGATCGTAAGAATAATATTTCCATTTCTACCATCTACAGAAAAGTCTTTACAGTTTAGACTATTGTAACCATTAGTTTTCCAAAGGCTTTTGGAAGACAGAAATATCTTGATACACTAACAGAGATTGTTTAGTGTATATGAATGCTACACATTGCACTGAAAGCTGAAGCACAGAGACACGATGATACTGGAACTCTACAGAAACACAAAAATGTGCCACATTTAAAATAATCCAAACGTCTAAAGAGGGATGTTAATATCACATAGACCTAGAGGAGCCACATTTATTCGGCTGTTTCCTACAAACCCACAAACCATCATAGAAGCAGGATTCATCTGCCTCGTAATACTGATTTACCACAAAAATGAGCCTTGTGATAGTCCTAAACCTTACAGAACACACCAGAAATGTGTCAAAATGCTGTAGCACCTGTAGTTCACTTAGGTTGTCATCACAGAAACACTTTCACATCGTCCTTTCTTTACAACTCCTAGTTAAACATTTTAAAAGGGGGTAGAAAGGACAATTTGTAAATAATAATAAAAACTGAAATGCATCGTCCTAAAAAAAAACCCCAAAACAAACAATTTATTATTAAATTACTTCCATTATTAAGTTGCACATTTCATTGATGTACTTGTTAATGGACATCCAATCAAAAGAAACCATCTCATACATAAAGTTCAAATAAATATGCATAAACGTTAATATTTTTAGTCTGAACTCTACAGAGTGGTGAAATATCTCAAAGTGACTTTAGTGTAACAAACGTTTTTCATTAAATAACCTAGTTTACAATGTAATAAGTTACACTGACACAAGTAAGCATTGTAATACTGAATAAAAGTGACTTCCCATCTGAAGTCCCTGTGCACCAAATCATTTGACTACCAGCATTGGCACTAATGTTTCTCTATGATCACTTCATCTGTACGGCATGAGAACCTACACTAGAGGAAATGGACGGCATCGAAGGAAGTACAATGACTGACTCCGTGACTCTGAGGATGTGTTGGTTAACAGAAGTACCATCTTTTGTACACTGAACCTCAGATCAAACCTGTGATATTTACAGTGCATTTAAGTCAAAGTGCTTTTGTTTCAGCTCCTTTCATGAATAACACACACACATCAGCTGTACTTTACACACTGAATAGCAGCCGATAAGAAACGTACAACACAGTACTCTAGTCAAATCCACAGCTCTGTTCCTAAACCTAGCAAACTGCCTTGCTGTCTACGCTTACTAGTTACCTTCAAAGGCAGCATCCTAACATACAAGGAACCTCACGGGAGACTGATTTGAAATGTTAAGCGAACGACTTGAATCCTCTAACAAGCACAACATGTTAAACTGTAAATCAGTCCGTTTGAAATAGAAGTATCTTTGAGGGCAACATGATTTGCTGAGTACCTGTTGTGTCAAGAACATGTCTTAACATGCTATCTGTTAGGGCTGGTAATTGACACCGATTTCACAAATCGTTTAGATTCGGATTCACAAGCTCTAGATTCGATTCGAGTTGATGTAATTCTATATTGATTCATTTGGACATGCATATATTTTTGGACAGGTGTCATTTTGCTCAAGGAGAACAATCTCAACCAATGCGGTGAACTTACAGTTGATAAATTACTATAAAATTTAAACTATTAAAAGTTAAAATTAACAAGTCCAAATTTACTTGCCATTTTTTTCAATATAACAATCAACGCTGTATTAAAACCAGAGTTGTACACATAAATGTAAATTAAACTTATTAATGTAAATTAAATTATATAATCATGTTAATACTCCAATTTAACATACAATGAATGAGACATCACTAAAAGGTTAAGTAAAAATTTATAATGAACATGTAAAGGGTTTTTGCAGTATATATATATATATATATATATATTGGCTTGCATATTGTTGCGCTTTTGTTGGTTTTGATTGCTTCTATTGTCCTCTTTTGTAAGTCACTTTGGATAAAAGCGTCTGCTAAATAACTAAATGTACATGTAATATATATATATATATATATATATATATATAGTAGTACTGTTTCTTTCAGCCTTCTGATGTTCATTCATGTCCATTTCATGCTGTAACTAGTAGTAAAGAGGAAGAGATGATTGGTTAACCTGCCGCTTGAACTGAGATATCAATAAAATTAAAGCATGTCAAACACAATTTGTAGTTTAAATTGCGTGATAAAATGTATAGAATTTGAAAGTTGAGACTTTCATACTAAAAGTAACAGCACAGAGCTTATTGCGATTATTGGAGGCATACGACAAGTAATATTTAGTGAAGTTTCCTTAATGCATTAACGGAAAAATCGCAGAGTTAAAGATCAATTCTTTGTTAATGAAAATCGATTAACTGATAATATCAACCCAGCCCTACTGTCTAGAGAGCTCTCTAGGTTCTGGAACAGAGCTTGTATCTACCAGCGCTACATAGCCGTGGTACCAAACAACACTCAGAAACGTCTATAAAGCCTAAAAGCTGTACACAGTTCTTTCGTGAAACTAAAAATGACTAATGTGCAAGAAGCATGCTGACCAGAAGTAAAGAGATGATCCAGTGTGCAGTGAAGAGTGTCTGCGGCAGTGAAAGAGTACATGTGTCATCTGTTTCACTGACTTGACTTCAGTCCTGGGAACTTGGTGAACCGGTGTAGTGCAGTCACATAGAGAAACGTCACTACAGGAAGACTCATGGAGGATGCTCACAGAGACTGAAGAGAACTGGATGGCATGTGATTTCACACTCAGACGTTAGAGATTAAAGGTACAGAAAGGGATGGGTGAGAACTTTGAGTCAGCAGAGGCAAACCTCTTGTTCTTCTGGTTTATCTACAAGACATTTTCTCTTGTGCCTCATTTGGACTCAAGTCTGGTTTCTTTCCCTTTGTACATCATAAGGTGAAGGAGGGGTTGTGTTTCCTGACTTCCTGTAGCAGGCGCTCTCGTTCAGTCAGAGCTTTCTCTAGAGCTGACTGGACATCAGCGAGCCTGGACTCCAGAGACTGAACCAACAGAGAAACAGATGAGATTCTGAACTAGACTAAATATCAATTGTGATCTGCTGAAACACAAAAACACTCCTTTGAAACACACTATAAAGCCTTATTCAGACGGGACTAGTTTTACAGGGGTTCGTTAGAGAAATTTGTGTTTCACAGACGTACTTCGCGATTTTAATCTCGACTGAATCTGCCACGTCTGTGTTTTTCCTCACACAACCTCTGTAATAGTTCCAGAGCAAATTACCTTCTGTTTTTTGGCAAACTCAGTGATCCTCTGAGAAAACGAACAACGTCTGAATGCGAATGTCTGTGATTGGCGACAATATGTTTTGTTTTTCACAACGCGTTTCCTTGTGTGTTTTGGCCACCGTGAACTACCATAGATGCTCTTACCGCGCGCATTTTTGATATGTTTGCCTCCAAGGAATGAAATAAAAAATAACAATAATAAAATCAAGAACCAAATCACCTAAACTGTTAAGACTGGCTATTGTAATATCAGTGTCAGGTATGATTACGCACATTCATTTCTGCACTCAATTACATAATGTTTTAATTGCATATTTACTTTCATGAAATTTAAACATGGTTTTACTACAAAAAACAAAACCAAAAAAAAGTTAAAGTAACCACACATTAACCATGGTTTTGCTATACAACCCATATAGCTTCACCGTGGTATTCGTAGTAAAACTGTCGTTATATTAATGGTAATGAATCCGAATGACTTTACGCAATGCAGATACAGAGATACAGAGCATGTGATCTCTGTGACGCGCAGATGTACAAAACAGACCCTCCCACCTCCGTAATAAACACAGAGATGTTAGTCCCGTCCGAATTGGTACATGAAAATCGCAGACGTTAGGTGATAAGAATCGAAACTCAAACGTAGTTCAGAAAACTAGTCCCATCCAAATAGGGCTTAAGAGACAATTTTAGAGCGCAGTTGTAGTAATACACCTTCACCCATAAATAATAAAAGACATTTAGGCTTCAGACATGTAATTAAGATATCAAATGCCACTGTTGACATTTGAGAGTCTTTTCTTGTCCTCGAAAGGAATCGTAGCCAAGCACTGGAAAATTACAATTACTCTATATCCTGTAGGCTTGAAACTGTTTCAACTAAAACATATTTGTTATTTCTCTGTAATGGACACACACACACACACACACAAAAACCTCTAAAAACTTATGGAAGCCCATTTTGGCCACATAAAAAAAGTCAGGCTCTGAAAAATCTGAATTATGGCATAAAAAGCACAATTATCAAAATTTAAAATTATGAGATACTAAGTCAATTATGAGATAAAAAAATCCAAACTGAGACACCAAGTCATGAGATATTTAAAATGGAAAAGGTAAAAAGAGAAATGAAAGTCAAAATTATGAGAAGTCATAATTATGACATGTTGGCACTGACAAAAAATTCAAAATTAATGACAAACATAATTATGTCAAAAAAGTAGAAATTGACATATGTCAATTATGATAAATCTGAGACAACAAAAAGTTGAAATTATGAGCTATAAAGTCAATCATTACAAAAACTCAATGACAATTTCAATTTTATTTGGTCATAAATATCTTGTCTTTTTATCTCAACTTTGACTTAGTATCTCATAATTTCTACTTCTTTATTTAATTTTTTTTTTAATGTTATGTTTTATCTCTGAATTTTGACCGAAGCATAATATTTCTTATGTGGCAAAAATGGGCTACCATACAAAGCTCATTTGCGCTTGTGTATAATTAAAATATGGTGCGTCAAGATGTGTCACACTAGGTTTGATGCCAACAATGTCAAAATTCATTTTTTCTTTCATCTTTCTATGTCCAACCTGATGTCATGCATCTGGAAATGCCATGTTCAAATTAATTGCGAGTGAAAATGAGATTTAAAAACTACGACAGGGGCTGCAGATGTTCTGTTTAACATCTCAAACCAAACTCAAACAGGCCAAACACATAAATAATGCAACATTACATTGTGTATAATAATTTTCTAATATATGATACCTTGTTTTTCTCTTCAGCTCTAAAGCAGGATTGGCCAGCTCTATCTTTGTCCCCTTCTGTCTCAATCCCTGATTGGCTCTTCGCAGCTGCATGCGTAAAAGTGAAACAGAGGAAGCAAGCGTTAGTTTAACAGGTGACAGCACAGATATCCTGTAATCTGAGCAGCTGCTGTAACCCAAACCCAAAGGACTCACGTCTCAAGCGGAGGATTCCATCATCCAAACGCTCCAGCACAATACCATCCAGAGAGAAGAGCACAGGAACTGGTTGAGGAGCGGTCGGGTAGACACGAGGACCATCATCCTGTCAGAAAGAGAGAAAACAGAATGGAAATCACTTGTCTTGTATGTAAAATGTTGAAGCTTGTCCATTAACTGATCAACTGAAAATCTAGCAAAGGGAATGGCTAGTCTTCCATTAGCTCTGATTATGGGCATCATCTGACCCTCATTCTCACCTTTAATGTAATAGCAGTGTCCCGTAACCACAGTCTCATTGGCTGGGGGTCTGCGCTGAGCTCATCCTCCAGGAAGGGTCCCAGCGTGTTTAAGGTAGAAGCCAGAAGCTCTGCTTTGCATCCTGTCAAGCACATTTCCATGAAGCCCACACTCTCAGACAGAGGAGAGTGTCTGCCTGCACGCGGCCCCATCTCCATCCTGAGGGCCGCTGCTGGGGGACAGGAGAGAGACCGGAGCCCGGGAGACAGAGGAGCACTTGGAGAGGAAGAACCAGCTGTTGTGAGAAAAAAAATAAAATAAAGATGCTTTAAGAAAATGTTTTGGTAAATCTTAAATAAGTGCCATACTGCATGTATCTGCACACACATGATGTTAACATCAGTTTGAGAATCAGTTACCATAGAAATGAAGAGTGTGAGAGAGGTAATTATACAGGGTGGTTGCAAAGACAGATTAACATATGGTTGGAGGATCAGATTGCATGCTCCGAGTCGTGAATAATTAGTGGTTGGAGATGCACAAGTTCTTGACTTCATATCCAGGGAGTGAAAAGAGACATACCATGAGTACTATGGGTGTGTCACCTGATCTGCACCTAAACATGAATATCAAATTTCCCCAGTGTTTAGTACCATGTGCAATGTGTTTGTGCACAGGGATTGCTTTTCTTAGTTCACTCAAAAATGAATAATTTGCTGAAAATGTACTCATTCCCAGGCTATTCAAGATATAGAGGAGTTTGTTATTTTAATGTTTTTTTTGTTTCTACACTGGAGAAAGCAATATTATGGATAGAGTCGTCGTATTTTAGCCCGGAAGCAATGCTTTGAATTTAAAAAAATGTCTTGATGGATTTGTTTCTTTTTATTTTTTTGTTTTGGAGAATTAGTGGCTTTATTCAGTAACAAATTTGTATGAACATATTTGTGATTTTCATACAATCTGCTTACGCCCAACTGATGGTTATGTTTATGGGTGGACGTTTATGCTTTCTTTATTTCTAATCATGTTTTTGTATGAAACACATCATACAAATTTATACAAAAGCACCACTTTGTAAAATGTTCGTTTTCTCATGAGATCAGGTTGGATGCACCTGTAAAGCACAGCAACTCAACTCTCTTGTTTGTGTCATACTCGCATGCACGTTTGTCAACTTCTGAAAAGCTAAATTAGCACAAGGCCATTCAAAAACCAAAGGTCAGTTGTGGTGCTCAGTGAATGTGATCACCAATGGTATCGTGTGAATGTTTGGCCATGAGATTCATGTAAACAGTGTTGTGTCTTAAGTTAATGTAAACAGACGGGACAAAAAAAGTGACAAAAAAAACAAAAAAAACAATTAGGCCTTTAAGTGTAATGAGTCTAAATGGCATATTGGCAATATTTTTGTATTCACATTTATGTTCACATTTAGCATCCTAACCCTGTGTCAGTGCCAGTCCTGCCAGCAGGTCTGTGACTTTATGGTTGCCATGTTGTTTAGGGACAAGCTCTTGGGCTTCCAGCGCCACCACAATATCTTCACCACGCATCTCTGTCAGGCACCCCATTCGACTCAGACACAGAGCCATCACAGACACCTGAGAAAAAAAAAACAAAAAAACACAGCCAACTATGATCAGAGTAAATGCTGTTGATCAATCCTGA
>JAFVLL020004889.1:0-99330 GCA_021397915.2 Tor tambroides | reverse complement strand
AAAAGTAAAGTGTGCTGGTAGCAGCCTCATGCTGTGGGGCTGTTTTTCAGCGGCAGGGACTGAGGGACTCATCAGAGTAGAAGACAAGCTCAGTGTACCAAAATATAGAGAGAGCCTTAATGAAAACCCAGTCCAGAGCATTCAGAACCTCAGACTGGGCAGAAGGTTCACCTTCCAACAGGACAGTGACCCTAAGCACACAGCAAGTGTGGCTTATAGACAACTTCAGACATCTAGAACCTTTTGTAAGATGATGGCAAAAGTGATCTTAAACAGTAATTTAATAATGCAGAAAAATAAAATATAATTCTGGCGTTCTATAACGTTGGCTTTTTAATACTATTTATTTGTTTGTTTGTTTATTTGGCTTTTGGTAGATAACTGATTTTTAGGGGTTTTTTCTTTATATATTTAGACAATATGGCACAGAAGTGCAATATTGGGCAGTTATTTGTTATCAAAATTGGTAATCAAAAAAGAAATTGTATGCTTTTTGGTATCAGCTAGATTTTTAATAATGGTGCACTGAAATTTTGCACTGTTTACTCAATGTATTTATTTTCATTATTAATTAATATGACTGCTGGTAGATTTAACATTTTTTACTGTTTTAATTTTTATTTATTTAGACAATATAGTATAGAATTTTAATATTGGCCATTTATCGGTTATCAAAAAAATTAATTGTTTTTTTTTTTTTTTTATCACAACTGCATTTTTAAATGTTGTATATCCCTAACTGAAATTTAAAACTGTTTACTCAAATGTTTTAATATTTATTGACAAGGCTTAAAAACTGCTGAATTTGGTAATTGGCCCAGTGGCCAATATTGGCTGACTAATTGGCTTGGCAGATAAATCATGCACACTGCTGGTCTAAGAATGAAATAAAAGGTTATTAGAGATAAATATAGCTGATGTTGCTAAGAAACTTGATTTGACTTCAAGAAATAAGGATATCACCTCCTCTAACTTCATCCTAAAGTGAATTTTTAGACTAGACAGAGTTCTGAATGCACGGAAAAACTGATGATGTTGAGACTTTGTGTAAAGGTCAGAGTCATTAACACGTCTTCTGTTTTGTTTGTGCAAGTTTCTGGCAAACTGGATCTGTATGACGGCCATCCGTTCTCTTTACAATGACTCAATGAATAGGCATGTCTGCTCTGTGTTTTTTGACCAAGCTTGTCATGTCCATGGGTGTGACTTTAGTGTGGCCAATGTGTTTAAATTTAGTTGATCGTATTAATTAGTAACTCGGTATTGGCGTCATGCCGAGCGATGGAGCGAATTGTCACAGTAATGTCTCTGGTGCATTTCAGGGTTTGCTCGAGACGGCCTCTCGGCTTTTAAACAGTTTGTTTAGGAACCTGTCGCCAACCGCAGATCCATTAGCTGTCCTTGTGTGCTGTTTCGGCAGGTGTGTACATTTCTGTCAGACTGGGAAAAGTGTGTGTGTGTGGCCAAACATGTGAGTGGTGTCAGCAGGTGTCAAAGAGTGTGTGAGGTGAGATCACACTTCTCCTACATCTGAGTGACAGCTGTAAGTCTCTTGGGGACACACATCCCCCAATCTCCTATGGTGTCTCACAACACATATGGAGCCCCCCACAAACCCTGCAACCTGTCGTCCTGTATGGCTGTCTCTTCCTCCATGGCTAATGTCTGACAAAAGCTCATAATGAACTGAAATGGCCATTAAGATGATTGATTGCTTCATTCACTCATCTATTCACCACCTTTATTAGCCTAAAAAGTGTATTTAACATCATGCCACGATGATCTGTACCTCAAAAGACCATTTCTAATGTAATCACGATCGTTATTAGGGTTTATTGTTTGTTCGGGAGCAAAACATCCAGCGTCTTTTACTCTGAATTCAATCGGGCAAGCTCTTCGGGGTCAGGTTACGCTTCTATGAACGCTAAATCTCTTTCAGCCCGGAACATGAGGACTTTGACCCGGGTTTTACAACGTTACACAATCCTAACAAAAAAATTGACTGAGCGGTTATTGAACAAGGTGCTTGTCCTTACAGACTCACTCTGTTTTAAGAGGCCTCCAAGGTTTAAACTATTGCTGTTTTGAAGACCCTCCAGCTGAGTTCTTCCAGCGTGCTTTTTATTTGGTGTCCTGAAAAAACAAGAACATGTTTTACTCGCTGCTTGCCAGGAGACAGAGAGAGCGAGAGAGAGGTGGCAACATCTATTCAGCTCTGCCCTAATGTCAGTCAAGTGCTTCTCATTTGCAGAACTTCAAAGCAGACTCTGCTTTTCTGCATTTAGCTCCATCTGATTTGGATGATGAATGCACTTGCGTAACGGTACGACTGGATGAACCGTGCAGAAACTCGACGGTAGCCGCAGCCGTGCAAAAATGGCACGCATGGTTTATATAAACACATCCCTTTGAGTCATGTAGGTCTAAATCTTGAATACACAAAAACATTTGGATCCGTCCCAGGGTCTGAGGCTCTGGCCAAAAACAAGGCCCATGTGAATTGACATATGGCTGATTCATGGAGTCTTTGTATAAAATGGCTGGATTTTCCAGTTTTATAAAGTCATTTTTAACATTGTCAGATGAATGTGTTGCAGTGTAATTATGGATTCAGAAAAGTAATGTAGTTGATATTGTACAGTTTAATTTGATATTGTAGTACAAGCTCAAAGTAGTGATCCTACAAAGTGCTTTTTAGAGAACGTAATGCGGATATTTCTACGAATATCCCCTTTATCAGATGCTTGTTATACAAAATCATGGCAACAGGGTTGACATTTGAGATCATAATGTAGGAAATGTAAACCTATATAAGATAAATTGATAGTAATGAGGTGACATTTACTTTTATTTGATGAGGTAACTTCTTCAAACAATGTCTTTGATACTTTTTTCTTTATAAAATGTGTATACATTTGTATGTATTTATTGTGTGTTTGTTTGTGTGTGTGTATGTGTGTGTGTGTGTGTGTGTGTGTATATATATATATATATATATATATATATTATATAAGTTGGAATGTATATGTATGTCTATCAATATCTATCTATCTTAGAATTTAGATCTTATTAATCTGTAGAATTTGCTGATTTTTTCTTTTATCAAATTAATGGTGTTATATAATAAATTTTAAATAATATAATGGTGTTATATTAATAATTTAATATATTTTTTTTATTTGTGGTATATTTACAAAACAATATGCTGTATTTCTTATAAAATGTTCCCCATTTTATAGCGACCCCATGACCTCTTGGACATTTTTATTCATCTTCCTGCTGCCGGATGTTAGCAATTCAAATGTATTTTGCTTTTTGTTAGTTTTTTTTTCTTTCTGCTGAATGTAAAAGCTGCTTGAAAGACCTGTTAGTTGGCCTTTTGTGTCTGATATGTACTGGTGAATTGCTCCTCGATAACATTGACACAGCGGGATTTAATTCCTCCACGGGCATCAGCGGTGCTGCTGTTAATCCTCAAACAGTCCAATTTCCTCATACTGAGCTTTAATTTTAATTATCATCTTTAAAATACTGCTAATATTTCATCCTGCTGTGCTGTGCCAATAGCCCTGAGCTGTAGGATATTTCCTTTTCCCTTTTTTCCCGGGATCAGTAATATTAATTACGGAGACAGGCTGCTTCTGGGGCTGAAGGCGTGATGATATGTATGTGAATTGAAAAGATTTTATAAGTTTGCCCTTTTTTGTCCTGTTGACTATGAGAGACGCTAATAACTGCAAGCATGTTGCGGGCATGGAATGATGGGATTAGTTTGTTGTTTAAATGTGCGTTCTTACACGTGTTTATCTTGGGGAATGGAGGGTACATGAATAACAGCTGGAGGCCAAGGTCATTTAAACCTCGACTGTCAAATCATGAAGTATTGAATGGGCGGAGTCAAAGCAGGACTGGTTCTCATGGTCACAGATGTGTGCTGTCAGAATGGAAACTTCCATGTAGATTCCTGACTGGAATGTCTCATTTCCTTTCTGGAAGTTTGGAAAAATAACTGGCACAATAATATCAGTCCCAGTAGGCACTGAAAGCATGAGTCATGTGACTGTCATTTGCCTGATTAGGGTCTGATAAACATGGCTTCTTTAAGACTGATTAGTCAATTAGACAAGCTATCAAATAGTCGATATTGAAAATGTTGTTTTACACATTCCTTCTTTGAACCTTCATTGACTGTCTATGAACTTTGTTGATTTCTGAAGAGAGACAGGAAGAGAGAGAAAGACCGCTAACTTGGGAAGTGAACAACCTGTTAACTGATTGACCTCCACTTGCCTCCAGTTGCATTTAATGGTCAGTAAATCACAACGTGCTCCCCGCGGAGTGACCTAGCACAGTTATGGACTTCCAAGAGTGTGTGATAAGTATGTGCTGCAGTGTTCATTTTGACACATCAATGCAGCACACACACAGAGCGGTTACGCACAGGTCAGGGATGATTATGCATAACCAAAGTAACCTGCTTTTCCCCCGAAAATGTTGTGAATAAAATATAGGATTAAAATACAAATAAATAAATAAAGCAATAAAATAAAAAATAAAAATGTGTATAACTATTTAAAAGAGTTTGCTTTCAACAAAAGATTTAGTGAATAAAATAGTGATAAAAAATAATACATAACTGTATAAAATTAATAAAACTAGTACAATTAGTTAAATAAAACTAGTTTTACATTTTCTGTAGAAGGAAAAAATTGCAAAAGTTGACTGAAGTGTTGTGGATGGGTCTGTGAATATTATGAGTGATTTTTAGCATGTTATGTGGTACTGTTAGTTTTTTTTATTTATTGATTGATTTATTTTTTACATTTTTGTAAGTTTTTAAAACTTTTGTATTCAGTTATCGGCCAGGGTGGTCCAACCTATTTATCGTTATCGGTCGACCTCTAATAGTTACAAAGGAATTTTAAGTAGTTTTACAATATTGCTATGCGGTTACTAAGTGGTTTCTTATTGGCCAAGTTTTGATGTCTTTGTTTACACTGCATGCAAATCTGGTTTGCTTTTCAAATCTGATCTTACAACTCATTGACGGCATGGCCATTTTCAAGTGAAATCTGTTTGTTTTGTCAGTGTAATTAATACCGGGTATATTTTGTTGGTTGGTATAGTAGTGATTTAAGCATCATAATATTGCCAAGAGATTTTCTTATACAGCATATGAGACCTTTTTTATTATGTTACATATATGTGTTGTGGACAAGGGGAAAAAAAACTATTTGAAATCCAATCTCACAATTCAGACTGAGGCTCGTTCCAAAAAATCAGATATTAATTAGATTTTAAACCACATAATCTGGATGTAGTTCGGATCAGATTTTGATTGTTTTTATGCTCTTCAGACTGCATAAAATGCAGCCATTTAGAGTCGATTATAACAAAATATATGATATTTGTGTCTTTTAGATATGGTTAGTTAAACAAGTAGTAGCACACAACTTCTCAACAAACCACATAATTGTATACAGCATAATTGTACAGTTCATGTTTAAAGCACAAATTGTGTAGGACGAGTTATATGGTGAAGTTTAATACTTACATTTGAGGTTTGTTTAAATCTCTAACCCTAAGTATGAGTAATATTAGTAGTGATGCATAGGGATGGGCGATATATCTCGCGCGATATGCATGCGCGTCTCGTCAGTAAAGCCGGTTCCTTGATTAGCGCTAAATCTCCATCACCTGTTTTCAGATGGAGCGGCGGTTAATACACAGAGCCGTAGATCACTGAGAAGCTTCACATGTCTCTGAGTTCATTATCGCAGATGAATCGCCTTCAATATTGAACGCGATATTGCGTAGCTTCTCAGTGATCTACGGCTCTGTGTATTAACCGCCGCTCCATTTGAAAACAGGTGATGGAGATTTAGCGCTAATCAAGGAACCGGCTTTACTGACGAGATGCGCATGCATATCGTGCGAGATATATCGCCCATCCCTAGTGATGCATTTATGTTGTTGCGATCTCTGCCCTGTTGAGCTCTGAATATCCTCTGGTATTTCCAGGTTGAGCCAGATGGGAAAATTTGTTCTTAACACACACTCACACTGTTTCCCATCGGCTTCGAAGATACAGTGAACAGATAATGTAGAGCGTGTCCACGTATGCATGTGAAAAAGGGGGAGAAATACGAGTCAATGCATAAAATGGAGATTTAACCGATTTCACGTATAAAAGCTCATACATAAATAGCATAATTTTGTTGCGTGAATGTGTTCTGTGTATGTTTGTGTGGTCGGAGTCTCTATTTCAGCTCATGAGCTTAATTTCCTGTGTGCTGGCTCGCTGCCTGCCTGATGTTGGCTGGATGCCTTTCTCTTTCCTTCTCCTCTCCCTCTCCCTCTCTTTTGCTCTCTGTCATTCCCTTTCTTATTCTCTTTGCTTGTTTCCAGCTCTGACCACAGCAGCTTTCCCAGAATTCCCTGACAGCGTCCCAGCGTTCATCAAAGTGGCCCACTGCACCACTAGCTATTAAACAGAACCAAATGTCATAGTCCTGCTCTCGTATAGGCCTGACCTCATCTCTTCCTTCACACACGCTTAGATGAGATTCTGTTTGACTGACTCATTTAGCAGAAGCACTGCAACGTTGTGGGCTGTAAAGTGTAAAGTTCTATTTTTACAAACAAAGCTTGGTAGTACTGAACTCCTACTGGCTTCATTAGAGATCATTAAAAAGCTTACGATAGTCATTCTCTCTAGTTTCCCCATTCCTTCCTTATCAGTGTTTACTTCTTTCCACAGTCTGTACCTCATGCCACTTATGGAGTAAAACACTTAGCTAGTTTTGGCTGCCCTTTCTCCCTCGTCCTCTGTTTCGCTTTTGCTTTCCAGTGTAGATGAGACACAGAAATAACACTTCATGCTTGAAGAAACATATTTTATGACAGAAGTTTTGGGCCTTTTTTTAAGGCCTTTTTGGAATTTTGTTGTTCTGAAGGACTATTCTGAAATGTCAAATCGTTGTTATTAACGTTATACAAGTATGTGTTGAATTCTCAGTGTTGTCACAAAGGGAACTATAGCAGGTGTTAACGTAAACTCTTTTCTTCTATGGTTAGTTTTCTCTTTGAGTCATAAAAAGAGACTATGGTCATGGCCTAGCCACCTTTTAAAGAGAATCTTGTGGAGAAAGTTAGTTGAATTGTCAATATGTTTATAATTAACTGCATAAATAATAAGTTACCTAGATAAAAAATGATTATTGACAGTATGTGATAAAGAAACATGTTTAAATGGGGTAAAAAACAGGAAATTTAAGCCTGAACTACACTTTGCATAAGTATGTTAAAATGTAAGTTTGTAATATGGCCACCCAAGTGTTGGATTCTAAGTGTTGCCACTGAGAAACTGTATCTGGCACTGGCATAAACTGTGGTTAATTTTCTAACTTTTATGGCCTTGCCACTTTGTGTCGAGAATCTTGTTGAGAAAGTTAGTTGAATTGTTAATATGTTTATAGCTTTCTGAATATAAATCCAGGGCATCTTGGTTTTCTATTAAGATAACAGGCATACAAGCACAGCAAACTACTAGAATGAGGAATGGTTAAAATTTCTAAATTCTTTTTTAGTTTTTACTGTTTTATTGATATATTTCAAATCAGCAGTTAGTATTGTGTTTCATTAGCTTAAATTATGCTAAAAAAGCTAGTTATTTAGACTGGTCCAGCTAATACACTAGTCCATTTAAAAGTAAACAAACAGACGATGATGACTAAAGCGATTGTCTCTTTTAGCCGAAAGGCGCCATTTTCACAGTAATTGTTGCGGTTACACCCAAATATTTTTGTTGTCTGTCTTGCATATAGCCTGCTATTTTTGATAATAGCACATCTGGTTTAATGGTACATTTGAAGATGGCTCTATGATGACTGAGACTTGTTACTGTGACAGTAACACAAGAAAGCCTATTAAGCTTGTAAACCGAACCGTCTCTGTTACCAAAACAATCACATCTTGCAAACTAGAGTACGTTTCCATCTTTAAAGTGCTCACTAGTTGGAATGTCCCATATTTCCCTACCCCCTCTTTCCCTCTCTCTGCTTTCTTTCTTCTCAGCATGCTGTCTCACTAGTGAGCCATACAGACCAGAGCTGACTGTAAATTCCTCAGTTTAATATACGTAATTAGTCCTAGTCGTTTGCTAGGGATGGGCGATATCTTATCGTTTGCGATATACCGGTAAAAATTCTCCCCGCGATAAGAATTAGTCTTCCCGCGATAATAACGATAAAGTCTAGTTGTTGACATATTTCTGTGCGCGACAGTGCAGAGCGACATCGCGGAAGCCAGACGTGAAACTGAGGAGGAGTATATCTCTAAATGATGAGCTTGAGCTCCTTTTACAATCTGTAACTGGTTTGGTTAGGGCTGTATACAGTGCACAAATACATCAGTCTTAAATGTAGTACAGTATGTGTGCGATACAGTTCTGCATGTGTATGAGCCTGTTTACAAACCTGTTGTCCAACAAAGATATCATTTATTGACATGCTTTTTCTCCTAATTAACTTAATAACATATTCGAGTGTTTGAAATACTTCTTTTGGTGACCAGACGTGGTTTCATATTACAGAATGATAGTATTATATACAGTGATAAAGGCTGTCGATTAGCATTGCATTATAAATATACTTTTCTTATAAAAATACCCAAGATTGAAGAACACAGATAAACCATATATTTTGTACAATCGTTTGTTTATTGTCTTCAAGTTTCATCAGTTAAAATTTCTCTTATCTCCGTTGTGCGTTTTATTCAGCGATAACTGGATACCTTCATGGAGCATCGTCAGTAGTATTACTTCTGCTATAGATATGTGTAGTTTCTGCGCAAGGGCGCCCTCCGGCTTCCAGTATGAATTAAACAGTCATTACATTACATGTGTACTCAGTAATGCTCAACACCCTATTTGGGGTAAAAACAGGAAAGATAATACTTTTCTCTAAAGAAACAGGATTCCCTGAATTATCGTCATTGATATTGTTATCGCAATAAATACCAGAAATATCGTGATATATTTTTAAGCCCATATCGCCCATCCCTATCGGTTGCATGGTCCAAGTAACGGAAAGTACCTTACTGAGAAACATTCCGGAATGTTCTCGAGTCAGGTTTTGCTTTCATTTTTGTCATCATAGTGGTTTGATAATGTGGTTACCATGACCTGGGATCAGGGCCAGAAGATCTAAAGCATCTCTCATCTCCTGAACCACCTTTAGGAAAGACATCCCTCAGATGTCAAACAAACCACTGACAGCTACTCAGGATGACACAACAAACGGCAAAGCCAGAAACAGCGCTATCGCTAGCGCACGTGTTCAAACGCATAACAAAACCCAAGATGGTGAGCTGGTTTGCTTTGTAGCGCTGTTCACCCTTTCCACCTGGCCACTGCTTAAGCGCTCGAACGACCTCTGGAACACCGGCTCTTATCAGGCTGTGGCCGCTGTGCATTCCACTGAGATAAGAGCTCCAGCCGGCTTCTGTAAACACGAAGTGTGTCCGTGATCGCTTCTCTTCGTTTGTAGCGTGGCCTAGTTAGCCTTTCTGTGTAATAAATGCACCGGTCACTGCGTCCCGTGAGAAAACCGACCTGTTTCCCTACACTCTTCTCTCTCTGCATCTCCAAGGGCTGATGGGAGATTATCATAAGGAGTGATTCAGGCACAGATCAGGAATTATGCATAAGGGTCGGGACACCAGTTGCTCTCTGAGCCAGTTTTAATCAATTATAGAGCCTCGCTGTGTGTGAGTGTGCTATGAATTGTCCGACAGAGCACCCCATGCTCTCTTGGGACTCCCGGATACTCTTGCTTCACAGATTGGATGCTGGTGTAGCCCCCATGGCTCTTTCATAACCTTTCTGCCTTGTGATCAATAATGTAATTCAGTGTGTTTGGTATGAGTCTGAATCCAATCTTACCTGCTCCACCCCGGCTTAACAAGGTTCTTCTGTGGTGTCCTTGAGCCATGGTGCGTGTGTATATATATATATATATATATATATATATATATATATATGTGTGTATATGTATGTGTGTGTGGGACATATAGAGTGGGATTGGGAGAACGAGACTCTCATTAATACTTGAGTTGTAGTCACAGACCTGTGATATGGCAAACTCTGTAAGGGACAATCTCCCTAAACATACATAAACGCTTGGATGTTCTTAATGCATTTTCCATTACTCGTTTTTTTTTCAGTGTAGACGGGTGTTAAAGCAGAGCTTGGGTGCAACAAAATGTTGCACACACAACTTGGTTTACTACTTTAATGCCACATTTAGAAGTAGTACAGGATATACAACAAGAAAATTGCAGGGTGGGACTGGGTGGGCAATTAATTTGAAGAAAAGTGGTTTCTTCATTACGGGTGGTTGGTGGAGGCGGTTAAATGGTGAGGCAGGGCGAATTATTGATTCTATCCATCCATCATTAAATAAATAAATATGAATTTATTTTCATCTTTATTTAAGATTTAAAGAAAGAATGATTTTATTTTTGTTTAAAACACGTGTACCAAGTCCTTTTTTTGTAATATTGGTTGTATAACAAGCAATAACATATTTTCCTTGTATCTGAATACATGAGTGTACACATCTGAATTTTTTTGGGAAAAATATATATGTATTTAAAAAACAGTTTTTCAGGATAAAAAGTAAAAAAGAAAAAGAAAAACTTTGATAAAGCTTTTTGCCAAACTACTTAAGGAAATATTTCATTAGTTTGAGGCTTTTTTCTTCATTATAAAATCAGGACTGTTTTATCATATTGACATTTAAAAAAAATCTTAAATTTAAAAAAAAAAAAAAAAATCCTAAAAATAATTTTAATTTAATTGTTTAAATACAAAAAATATGCTCATTCAAGAAGAGATGGGGGTAATAAAGGCCTTCTGAAGCAAATAGATGCGTTTGTGTAAGAAAATTATCCATATTTAAAGCTTTATAAACTGTAATCTCTAGCTTCCATTAACTGTCCTTCTTGGGTTCACGAGAGAGTGGCGTTCCAGCGGATGATGATGAGAATATGCTGGTCTTGCGAGATAAAGTTATAAAGTTTTTATAAAACTTTAAAAATTCTGAAAAAAATTAAACATTCACCTTTATTAACCCCAGGAGCCATGTGGAGCACTTTTTATGAAGGATGGACACAATTTTTTTTGGCTTCAAAATCTCGACACCCCATTCCCTGTTATTATAAAGCTTGGAAGAGCCAGGGCATTTTTTAAATATAACTCTGACTGTATTCGTCATATACATCTAGGATGGCTTGAGGGTGAGTAAATCATGTGGTAATTTTCAATTTATTGATTTAATAGATCTAGACAAAAAACTCATTGTAAATGTCCATCAAAATGTAATGGTTTTTAGTAAATATTGTTTACCATTGAATTGTTCACAATATGAGCAGGAACATGCATTAAGAAACAATCATTCAGAAAACGAGTGTTAATAGGAATGTTATTCTAGGAATAGCAAGGATGTTGATCAAGGAACAAATCCTTCGTGGCTTTACGTATAGCAGTTGTGCAGTGCATTGTGGGTGGAGACTATCTCTGCTTCTCATGTTCTCACACTGTGACATAAGTAATATGCAGTTAGTCTCAACTTTATTAGCTCAGAGTGTCTCTTTCTCCATCTCTAGAATTGCTGAGATAAGAGGATCTGCAAGTACGAGGTGTGAGCGTGTGAGTGGAGGACGAGAGTGCTGAAGTGATTAGAGGCTGATGTACCCTGTCTGTTCCATTATACACACTGACCTCAGCGGCTCAAACACACACACACACACACACACACACACACACACAAATCAATTCTCCTCAAACCAACTGGAGCCTTAACTGGATTTGTGATGATGGTGTCTGTCTCATCACACCACGAAGCAGCGATTTCTCCACTCCAGCTCCTTCTCCATACCTTTCAAAACCTTCATCATCATCCTCCTCCGACCCATAACAGCATTTTGGTCAGACCTCTCAGAGATTAGTCTGCTGTAGCTGACGAAGTTTATATAAGAAATTTCTTGTTTCCATTGAGATTTTTTTTTTCTCTCCAGATGTATTTAAACATCTCCCACACTCAAGAAATTTCAGTACATTTTTGTGAACCTGGAACCAGTGGGCAGTGGGATTAGACTCCACGCCTGTCAGAGCTGTCAGCTTTCAAACTTCTCCATTAGACCAGCAGCTATTCCGTCACCATGACGACTGTCTGTACCGAAACACTCAGCAGCCTTCTGGCTCCGCCTCCTCTGGCCGGATGGGTTTGACCTTTGACCTCTCTGTCTCTTTGATAGTCACAATTGTGGTGTGTTCATTTTGTAATTACTAGGCTTGTCTTTTTCTCTCCGAACGGGGCAGAAGGTTGTCTTGTAGACGTCTGAGGAATGCGATCAGCTAGGATCACTCCCACACTGTTGTTTATTCTGTGCGTATAAGTCCAGTTTTGAAGAGGTACGCAGGCAGAGGTGTGTTTAGGAGCCGTGAACTTCTGTTGAATGGTGTGCGTTCACTGGCTGCATTCCACAATCCTACTTGTCATTTCCTGCAATTATGCTTCTTTACAGAGAGGCTGCGTTTCACAGCTTTTAACTCTCCTCTCTGGTGTCACTGAAGCTTTATGTACTCAAACATGCACCTTCACCGACTCCATCTCTCTCGTTAAAGCCAGCCTGTTCACTTTTATACATTCACACGCGTGCACTTTAGTCTTTCAGGCTCAGTTATGAGCTTGTTTTTCATTGTCTGACAGACTTTGCAGTAAGAATGTTCAGAAATTTTAATGGAAAAAATGTATGAATGCTGAAAACCTGTAGGTTGGTTAAGTGTGAGTTGTATGTTCAAATGTTTGGGGTTGGTATTGTTTTTGAAAGAAGTCTCTGATGTTAATCAAGGCTGCATTTATTTGATCAAAAATACAGTAAAACTGAAATATCGTGAAATATCGTAAATTATTATATCAAGAAACATTTCTTATTATCAATGATGAAAACAGTTATGCTGCTTTATATTTTTGTAGAAACCCAGATACTTTTTTTTCAGGATTATTTGTTGAATATAGAAAGTTTAAAAGAACAGCATTTATTTGAAATAATATAAATATTTTGTAACGTTATAAATGCCTATACTGTCACTTTTGATCAATTTAATTTTTCCTTTCTGAATAAAAGTATTAATTTCTTTCTATAAAAAATATTAATAACCCCAAACATTTGAATGATAATGAATGAATTACCAAATAATTTAGGTGAAAATCTGTATTACATTCAGTTAGACAGTACTTTAACTGTGTACAAAAAAGTTTAGATCAGTTGTTGGGTGTTTTATGCTTCATTTTATGTTTAGTAAGTATTTCATATCTATGTTACTTTGGTGTTTTGCGATTGATTTAGACAGGCAGACTTTCTGAATGATTCATTGTAAGAACTGACTCATAAGAGTCATTAGCTGGTGAATCGGACTACACAATTCATGATCTATGCTTGAAAAATGAATCCAATCATTTGCAGTATGCAATCTTTGCATCATCACATTCAGACTGCATTCACAACTACTTTGACTGTGGTAAAGCAAGTAAATTTTTAAGTTTGAAATAGGCTTTATATTAAAGGCATAGTTCTCACCCTCATGTTTTTCCAAAACCTGTAACACCTTTGTTCATCTTCGCAACACAAATAAAGATATTTTTGATGAAATCCAAGAGCTTTCTGACCCTGCATAGACAGCAACACAACTGACAAGGGCATTGTTAAAATAGTCCATGTGACATCAGTGGTTCAACCATAATATTATGATGCTACAGGTCTTTTCATTTTTGGGTGAGCTATCCCTTTAAGGTTATATCAGTGAATAAAATATATAGTGAAAATACAATCCAGTAATGCCTGAAACAGTGAATTCCTACAGTGAATTTTTCTACAGAGAATTCCTAACAGTCTAACACTAATCAATTTTTTACAGCATGGACCCACTGTTATTTTTCTGTCTGTCTTGTCTGTCTCAGTTGAGCTTAAGCAGCAGTCACAGTTTCACAAACTATGGAAAGAGTTCTATGTCTAAAAATGACTTCTGCAGCTTTCCAGTAACAGAACCGGCCGAACGGCACGCCACAAGTGTTTCTTTTGTCTACTCAACACGCTGCCAAATCCACCAGACCTGCCTGACACTGGATTTTGTGTTATATTTGTATTATAAAACAGATTCTGTGCAACATTTGTGCTTGCTTAGCATATTATTGAAACAAACTGTAGACAGACTTGATATGAAGTACATTGTGTTCGGTTCTGACCTGAACAGACTGAAACCACAGAACGTCTTTCCTTTCATAACACAAACAGCCATTCAATTTCTTTCTTGTTTATCTTTCAGAGTTAACATAAAACACAATGGCAAGGAATAACAGGCCTGGGACTGTTTATTCCAGATATAGTTATAAAATAAAGCCTTCAGTCAGAAAATAGTTCAATTTTATTGACTCAGACTGGAACCTGGCACTGATGATCAAGTTGAGAACGGACGAGTGCTCGCAGACGAATCAACACGTCTGTGTTCGGGGCGTCAGACAGAGTGTGAGGTCTTAACCGTTCACCTGCAGAGCTAATCATGTATCACAGTAACGAGAGATTCACAGCACACATACTCTGAGAAGCAGACGTGCTGAGTCCGGCCCGCTGTCAGATATTACACCTGATAAATACGGTTAGGTGTGCTGCTCTACTGTACATCTGATTGAGGTTGATTCATGTCACTGCCGTTAATGACTTCGTGAATCATGTTTCCCCAGGGCTATGATAGCTCGCCTGATTGCTCTAGTGTGTGCATGTCTGCGTGTGTGTAAATATATATGTGTGTGTGCGCAACCGTGTTTAAATGGGGATGTGGGTGGAAACCATTAGCAGGTGTGACTGTGCCTTACTGCTTTAATGGACCATTGAGAAACAAATGACAGCCTGTTTTTTTTATGTGCATGTATTTATGGATGTTTTACCATTACCTGTGTCACTTGGTGAAGCATCTATATGGTCATTATATTTGATGATGTTTATATGAGCCCTTTTTATTTTCCTTCTTATTTTCCTTTTGATTTTCCTCATCTTCAATTTTTTATTTTGCCCTAAAGGGTGAATAAAAACATGCCCAGGTCACATTTCATAAACAAAAAGACAAAAAAAGGAAAAAAACCCTATGTATATATATATATATATATATATATATATATATATATATATATACACACTGTATTTTTTAAAATTTAAGTATGTATGAAGCCAGTACTACAATGATGCTTGTTTTTTTTTTTTAAATTGTATTTTGCAAAAGCAAAGATTTTTTTTTTTGCATTGTGAAATTATTTTCACAACATTTAAATAGATTTTTGGCAAAATTCTTGACTGTAATAAACCTGAATGTTTGTTTGTTTTTTTTCATTCATTCATTCATTCATTCATTCATTCACTGTTATTCATATTAGTTCTGTTCTCATTTTTGTTATACTGTCTTTTCACTATATTAAAAATGCTAATACATTTAAATAAAAAATGTATTAAGGCAGTATGCTACAATAATTCATAAATTATTTTATTTAATTTTTTTTATTTTGTTTTATTTGCAAGAGAAGCAAATATGTTTTTGCATTGTAAAATTATTTTCTTGATATTTAAGCACATTTTTGCCCAAAATATTCATAACCGGGACGAGTCTGGATGTCGTACCTTTATTTACTTATTTCACTATGATGAAGTGTTTTTACAGTATTCTATTAAAAATACTGCAATGTTTTTTTTTTAAATCTATGCAAAGGCAGTGCAGTAAATGCATAATGTACAGTAATGCATGAATGCTTCATTAATTCATAAAGTTCATAATTCATAATATAAACTATTTATATATATATATATAGATATAGATATGTTTTAAATAAATGAATAACATTTTAATAGAATTTTTTTTTTTTTTCACAACTTAATATAATGGAGTGAAATATTACCTCTACGTGTTTTTAACTTTTTAAATTTTTTTTTTTTATTTATTTATTTTATTCCCCTGAGATTCACCGTCATATTCTCTGCGCAGTGCATTAATACAAAAGATACATGTACATGAGTGCATGTGGTCACATGTTATTTTGACCTGAATTCACACTAACCTCCTCTCTCAGACACACACCCTACAAACAAAGACACTGGGCACGTTTCCCTGCTCCGTGCAACGATTTTTCGGCATTCATGTCGCAGCATGCTGACGCTCCCCATGTCCATTACTGTATAACAGCAGCACAACTGAACTTCACAGACTCATCTCTGCTTAACCGCCTCATTTTAATTCTCTACTCCGTTGCAACCACCATATGTATCTGACAGCCAGAGGCCAAAACAATCTGTATTGTTATTTCAGAGAGGCTAAATGTTGTCTGCCAGCCATATTTAACCCTGAAGTGAGTGCAAATGCTATAGTGTTTGCGTAATGACAAACTAAATATAAGGACTGAGAAGTTACTGCACTTGTATAGCTAAGAAGTACACAAACTGATATACAGCAAATGGAAATGAGCAGCACTGAGGATAACTAGATATGTTCTTCTGTGAGTCACTATGTGTGTATGTGTGTGTGTCTTTTCCTCAAATGCCTCGGCCTTAATTAGGTAGTGGCCGGCTCACAGCCCAGGACGGAATGTGAGATATTTAATAAGAACCCAACAATGGAATGGCGCTTGTGGCAGGCAGCTGGCCAGGAGGCCAAATTATTAAACTGGCTTCGTGAACTTGATTATGTAAATTAACTCTGAGTGTTCGTGTGTGTGCGACAGAGACAAGTTGGGAGTAGGGCTGGGCGATATATATCGTTCGATATATCCATGCGCATTTCGTCAGTAAAGCCGGTTCTTTGATTAGCGGAAAATCTCCATCACCTGTTTTGAAATAGAGCGCCAGTTAATACACAGAGCCGTAGATCACTGACAAGCTACGCCAGTTAATCACCCGCGAAAATGAACGCGGTATTGCGTAGCTTGTCAGTGATCTACGGCTCTGTGTATTAACTGGCGCTCTATTTCAAAACAGGTGATGGAGATTTTCCGCTAATCAAAGAACCGGCTTTACTGACGAAATGCGCAAAATATCGTTCGATATATATCGCCCAGCCCTAGTTGGGAGTAGAAGTGAGACAGGACGAGAGAGGCCAATGAGTAGTGTAATGCATGACATTGCATTTCTGAATCCAATAAATCAAGTTTCCCTAGTGTGATTCACCACTGTAAGTAACTCTGTTAGATTTAATTTAGTGTATGTCGTTCTAAATGGTCAGCTGACCAGCTTATGTCTGTATTTCACTTCATCTGTTCATTTGCACACTGTCCACACTAAATAGTATGCAAGATTTAAGAGTTAGTGCGGTATATTAAAGCCAGTATGCTGCCAGGGTTATGTAACCTATTTTTATGGTAGATTTTTGGAGTGCCAAGCATGCTTTTTGGACTATTATTGCCCATAACCCTTTGGGCCACTGGATAGGAGTTTTTATGCGAGTGAACAAGAATGTGAGACCTAACTGAAAACCTGAGACCTGAAAGCTTCCGCTGCTGTTTTTAACTAAATGCCCTATCCTAATCAGATGTGACACGATACTAGAAATTTCTTTCATGTAAATCTTGCATTGATGTCCTGTTGAATCATGATGAACAGCAGTGAAATATTATTACATCTTAAAAGAGCTCCTTTTCTGTTTCAATTAATTTTAAAATGTGATTTATTCCTGTGATAGCAAAGCTGAATTTTCAACAGCAATCACTTCATTATTCAGTGTCATGTGATCCTTCAGAAATCATTCTGATATGCTGATTCGCTTTAAGAAACATTTCTTATTATCAGTGTTGAAAACAGTTATGCTGATTAATATTTTTGTGGAAACCATGAAACATTTTTTTCAGGTTTCTTTAATAAAAAGAACAGCATTTATTTGAATTTTTTTTGTGAAATTATCAGTGTCTTTACCATAGATTGAGAGCTATTAGTTTTAACATTTATTAGACTTTAAAAATAACTTCTAAATTTAAGTGAACTTAAAACAATCTTCACATAAACCCATTATAATAAATGCCATATTCACCTATGCCCTTCAGCAAGTAGGAAATACACAGAAATTGAATAAAACACTAAATCTAACAAAACTATCAAACACTAAATTCTGAATTAAATATGGATTAATTCTTAAAGCTAAAAAAGTTATTGGTTCCCTCCTTTTTTCTTTTGTTCTTTGACTGACAGACATCAAAGCAGCTGGATTATTAGGTTATTTGGCTGCTATTACTTTAAGAGCTGCCACTGCTGAATGTGACGCGGACCTGACACGCATACTCGTAGTTTCATTCGCACTTTAATATGAAATGATACAGGCTACAGTGCGCGCTGCCGTATTTGCGTGTGCAGTTGAAGAGCACACGCTACGAGCACAGTATAGCGGCTGATAGGAGAGGAAAATTTGTTTTTACTGACATATGTGACCATGGACCACAAAACCAGTCATAAGGGTCAATTTTTTGAAATTAAGATTTATACATCACCTGAAATCTGAATAAATAAGCTTTCCATTGATGTATGGTTTGTTAGGATAGGACAATATTTGGCAGAGATACAACTATTTGAAAATCTGGAATCTGAAGGTGCAAAAAAAAATCTAAATATTGAGAAAATCGCCTTTAAACTTGTCCAAATGAAGTTCTTAGCTATGCATATTACTAATCAAAAATTAAGTTTTGATATATTTACAGTAGGAAATTTACAAAATATCTTCATGGAACATGATCTTTACTTTTGGCATAAAAGAAAAATCGATAATTTTAACCCATACAATGTATTTTTGGCTCTTGATACAAATATACCTGTGCTCCTTATGACTGGTTTTGTGGTTCAGGGTCACATATGGCGTGACATCTCATCTGACCGCAGTTCACTGATGTTCTACAGAAGCTCCTTGTCACCGGTACTGTCTGAAAAGTCTTCCGTTTGATGTGTTCGTAAAGACGTTCTGCGTCTAAATAAATGCAATTCTTGTCAAGAAAAAAAGACACACAGCAGTTGTGAGTGGGGTGACCAACCCTAGCTCCGCCCCTGCGTGAATCGCGTTAACTATTTTTAACACCGTTAAACTGGAAAATTTAATCACCTGCGATAATGCGCTAATTTTGACAGCACTAGTAAATGGTAAAAGATAAGGGGCTATGTGGTATTTTTTGACGTAGCAGAATGATAAACATTCTACATAAACATCTACATTCTTTTACTGTGTAGCATATAAAGTATATGAAGTGGAGCACAGCCACATATCACTTTTCAGAATCAGAGCTGCTGTTTTTTTTCTTTTGTGAACCCAGTGCTCCTCATTCTCTGACAGATCATAGGCTGACATGCAATATGCAGGTAAAGTTCATGGGCCTTTTTTATATGGTCGTGTATTGAGGCATATAAGTGAACACGTGCACATTTTTGGCTCCGCTCACCTGATTGCTGTTGAAGGTCAGGTAAATGATAAATGGTGTGTTGACACGTTGGCAAAGCAACGAAAGCTGTGGAAGATCACATGACCACAGCTAGCTAGAGCAAATCAGACTCCTCCATCCGTGTCTAATGCTGAGCATGTTTAATCAACAGTAGCGTCAGCTCTCAGGAGACCTTACTTCAGAGTTAAAAAAATGATATACACGTTTGCAATATATATAAAAAATTATATATGATTAAATATATTCTGCGCCAGAGCCATTGAGGTAATGTGGAGGAAGCTGTTGAGTTAAATTCATGCTTGATTTATCCCTGCGTGTGCGTGCATGTCTGAGTATATTATGTTGGTGAATTAAGCTCATTGTGCCCGTGATGCGGTTTTGTTCATTAACAATAGCCGCTGAGTATATGAACCTCTTGAGTTTCTGGATTCACTAGCCAAACAATGACTGTGGATGATCAGAAGGCTGAAAGAGGCTGGGGCAGAGCGGAAACAGAAGTAAACACTGCAAGTATGGACTGTCCTGGCTTGCAGCCAAATCCCTAAGTTTTGATATCCTCCGGAAGAAATCTCCGGGATCTCTCTGCATGGTCATGTACATGAGTGGGAAATAACCACGGCTGCCAAATATTCCACAACATGCAGAAGAATGTAGGATTATGTGTCTTCATGAGTGTGATTGTCATTAATTTACCCTCTTAGTAATTAATGTGTGTCTTGTTGCTGATATGAACCCAATTACAACTGGTATTAATGTCCGCCTGGGCGCCAGTCACAGGTGGGCAGCTAAATACAGGTATAAACAGGGTCCGGAATGTTCTGTGATCCAGTCACTCAACCCAAATTTGAAGGTAGTCTGCATGTGACCCATGTGTGCTGAAGGACCGCCTACTGACCTGTCAATCATCCGCTGGGATACAACAAGGGTGTTATACTTTGGTTACATAAATTTTAAGTTATGAAAGTGTCTCTTGTGCTCACCAAGGCTGTGTTTATTTGCTCAAAAATACAGTAAAACACTGGACATTTTTTCAAAAGTCATTACTCCAGTCTTTAGTTTCACATGATTCTTCAGAAATCATTCAAAAATGCTGATTATGCTTACATATTGCAACATTCCTGCCTCATTGCCTGTTTTTAAATCAATTTGAGTCTCTTGTGGGCTTTATAAATGCAGCGATTATATGATTTCTAGTTCCTGCCAATGTAGAGCATTTCCAAAAGACTCCAAAATGGTCAGTTATTTCAGTCAGGATGCTTCCGTTGAAGGAATGGAGCAGCTCGCTAGGTTTAGGAGCAGAGGTGGAGTCTCCACATACATATACATGCCACTTTCCATTATCCTGCCTTATAACCTACTGGATATAAACACCAACTTTTAATTGGCTATCCAGTCCTGGAGTTTGAGTGACAGGACTTTAAAGAGAGTTTTCCTCTTTAAGTGCAATGTTTAATTTGCAGAAAAGACACCTAGACCGTTTGGAGGGCTATCTGAGTTCCAGAGAGCAGGCTTAATAGAAGAAAGAGAGAGATGGAGAGGTCAGTCAGAAGTCAGAGAAAGAGAAATGAAGGGAGATTGTGGGCAGAACAGAAAGAGGAAGGTAATAAAAGAGAGAGGAGGGGAAAACAACAGTGGCGGTTCTTTTGGAAGTCCCCAGAGAATCCCAGTCAAATTTTGTTTCTGTGAGAGAGGGCTTCTGCCTCTGGGGAATTTGATTGACAGTTCCAGAAGAGTGTCCACATATCTTTATCATGCCTGCAGACCAAATTCTAGAATATACTTGCTTTTATGACATCACAGTGCACTGCATGATCTGATTGGATATTTATAGATTGTGTAACTTTTTTTTTTTTTTTTTTCTGGCCGAAGAGTTCTCATGGCTTCTGACAGCCAGCCACAAACTTTTAGGGACTGTGCGTTCAAAAAAGTTTTCAAGTGTGTGAAGTTATTTTATTTTATTTTATTTTATTTTATTTTATTTTTTATAATGCTTTTTTGTTGTTTATAATTTGTCGACCAAAAAAAAAAAAAAAATCAGTTTCCTTTCCACAGGGGAAAAAGGGGGGAAAAATATAACAAAATACAATAAATTGGGGAAAAACAAATAAAATAAAAACAACTTTTCGGATTATTTGCAAGTTTAAATGGTTAGCCTCAGCTAACCTTGAATCTAATTTGACACTTAAGATCAAGCCATTATGACTGATCTTTATTTGCTGGCTTTATTGTCCTGTAATCCAAGACGCACCAATTCAGTGACTTGACAAAAAGCCCTGAACGAATGCAAACCACACACACACACACACACACACACACACACACACACGCTCAATAAAAAGTGGTTAAGAGTAAATCTCCTTTATACACAGCCAGTTCACGCTCTCAGCGTCCAATGATCTCGCATTTGAGCTCATTAAGTTTCTTAGAGCCAATTGGAAATCAATGGAGCTAGCCATTGCGGACGAACTTTTCTTTTAAGTCCAATTTATGTCCTCCTTTGTCAGTTTCACAGACGTCTCTCTTGCTAGCCGGTTTTGTTTTATAATGGAGTGAAATGAGTGCGCTCAGGTGCAGTAACAGACTGAACAAAGAGTTCCCTCCCGGATCTGAATCGCACACGTATATTTGCTCACTCACTCGCTCTCATTAGCTCTCTGTGGCGCTTTTGTCTTTTAATCAATGCAGAGAACGTAACTACAATTAGCAGCTTTCCCATATCGATCCCAGCTGAATTAACAAGAGAGTGGGAAGAATCGCGTTCCTCATGGGTGTTTTCCATCTTGTGCGTGTGTGGAATTTATTCGTGGTTGTGTGTATATGCTGTTCGTCAAGTGAACGTCATACTGTAGTGTCAGCTTATGAGTGTGTGTTGTCATCGGTGCGGCACACACTTCATCAGGGAGTCGCGGCTAAACAGTGATGAATGTGTGTATGCTCTCTGCTTTGGTTTGATTGAATGCCCTGCTCTAAAACAGGGGCACACACACTCACACATTTTATGACAGCCAAGATGGAAAACTGCAGTTTGAGATGTAATGAGGAAATTCAGACACAAACACGAACGCTCTCGCACCCCTACACCACAGACCGTAACGACACTACTGACTTAACTACATTTTTCAATGGCGTGACAGTAGCTCTGATGTTTTTAAAGTGGTGTAACTTTTCCAGTAACAAGCTACTTTTTCTAACAAGTAGCGCAACAACGTTCATGACGAATTGTGCGAGCAGCCCCGCAACTGAGCGAGATGAGGTAATAATCTCAAAAAATGGGCTCTACTAGAGTGTCTTTTTAGCATTTCAATCTATTCAGTTTGGAATATGTTTGTAGCAAAATAAACGTTAGCTAAGTATTTGACTGCTATCGCTGTGTTAGCATAGCGACATAATATTTTTGTTGTATTGCGCAACCAGCCAAATGAAGCAATAATTAAACATGTTCTACTTATTTAGATCATCACCCATTTTTCTTAATCTTTTTTGTAGCAAAATAAATGTTAAACACTGCTATTTAGCAGTACCTGCTAACTGCTATTTAGCAGTAACTACCTGTTATCGCTATGTAAACAGTAAAAAGGTGGTTTTAGTTTGATGCTAGTTCATGTTAATTGATGTTTTTAAACTATTTAGCTACTTTTCTATTAGTGGCTAACAAATTTTTCCAAAAGTTAGCGTGACTATATTTGAACCTTTTAAAAAAACAGTAGCTCTGATGTTTTCAAAGTGGTATCGCACTTCCAGTAACAAGCTACTTTTTAAACAATTAGCAATGTAGCATGACATAACGTTTGTTACAAACAGCCTCACAACAGCCTCACCAAGATGAGGCAGTAATCAAACGTGCATTACTAGAGTGTCTTTTTAGCTTCTAAAAAAGTGAAATACTTCTATTTAGCTAACTACTCAACTGCTATCACTATAACCAGGTTTCCATCCAAGGATTTTTTTGCGAAAAAATATTTAGCGCTTTAAAATATTTATGATATAGTTGATGGAAATGCCAATTATCGATTAAATTTCTCATGTGTCGACAAAATCTTTTTCCGTTTAACTTTAGCGCATAAATTCCTTATCGATACTTCAAATGTCGCAAAAATTTGTTTGGAAACACTTTTTGTCGAGAAAAGGGGCTTTAACGCAAATAAATGTGGTGTCACATGACAGAATTAGCCTATAGGCAGCGTCCGTGTTCATGGTGTTGCTCACGTTAAAGCACCGTTTCCCTGTAGTTCAAAAGCGCATTAAATCATATTATTAAATTGCATCTAAAATTATTTTATACATGATAAGAAAAAGACGAGTTACCTCACAAACATACTTATCTTAATTTGATGTTAGTAGGCTAGCCTACATTTACATTATTATTATTATTTTTTTACAGTGCACCGTTCAGTTTAAATAGCCTGTAGTCCATGCCTTTCAGCTTGACCACCATACCCCCGTGATATTATGCCAAGCACATTTTGTTTTACATGAATATTGGAACATGAAGTACAAAAGTTTAAATTAATTCGTTTTGGCTTGTTAGCTTCTTATATTTTGATTCTTGTTTTGTTCTGAGTTCTTTCTACAGTTAAATTTAAACGATTTGTTGTGGAGTGAGGGGAAGTAAAATATTTTTTTTCATGTTTCTTCAATATTTTTGGCTGACTGTTATATTATGACAATGAACAGGCTGTGTTGTCGAGTCAGTAGGCTATGCTTAACTGCGCGCGTGAGGCGCCGGTACGCTTGTTTTTTTTTTTTTCCCTCTTGTAAAAGTTGAAACAACTTACACTAGCCAACTCCTTCATTTGTGGTCACATTTAAGAGTAAGAGTAAGACATTATTCAAAACTATTCAAAATATTTATTTTATTTGTGTACATTCACAATAAAAAACAAAACGTACTTTTGTGAAATAAAAGAAACAAACAGGATGCCGCTTTCTCAAGAGTGCATCGCAAAAATGAACCGAAATTCTGCATATAGGCTGCTAATTGTTGCAGTTTTTTTCTTTCGTTTTGTTAACTCATTAATTATTTAGAAAAATATATTTTGCATATGGGCCTCTTTCTTTTATGTATAATAGCTTATGTTTTTCTCCGTTAGAAGCGCTGCAGGTGCGTGCATCCTCACGTTCATGTTTTTTATGCTGCTTTTTGTGTGTATAAAATTAATCCCTGGAAAACAAATTTAGGTATTTTTAATGGGTCAAAGCCACCTATCAATTTAAATTTAATTTAATTGTAATTTAACATAATCTTGTCGGTTAACGGTTAATATGGCTTAACGACCGTCGGTTAGGAGAAATAAAATAACCGAAATGAACATTTCAGTTTCCTATAAACGTTAATCAGAAAAATAATAATAATACAACTGCACCCGTTTATGATCATTGCTTGATTATCAACAGTGGCCTATCTATCTAGTCTATAACAAAGTACAAAAAAACAAACCAAAAAAAACAACAACTCATGACACTTAATAAAAATTATTTTATGTAGGCCTATACAATTTAATAATAGGCTGTTTTGTTTCAAATGGATGAAGAACAAGCTACTAGCCTAGCCTATAATTTATGCAATAGGAGAAATTATGTATGGAAACAGCTCAAGGGCTATTTTTTTTTGCGATACACCAAAACTTATGCGACAATTCGGTTTTTTAGGGATGACGTCATCACGCACACCATTTTATCGGTAAAAGGCCAGTTGGATGGAAACAGCCTGTAGACAGCAAATGTTGCAAAGATTTTTTATCACATATTCTCTTTGTCGATAACAAAACAGCGCAAAATCTGGATGGAAACTTGATTTATGTTAGCAGTGAAAAGGTAGCCTTAGTTTTAAGTTAGTTTATGCTAATTGACATTCTGCTCTTTTTAGATTAATCATAGAATCTAACAATGGTATAGCTTTAATGTAGTTAGCTACTTTTTGTTAATAGCTTATGGCTAACTACCTTTTTTAAATTAGCTCTGAACTGTATGTGAACTGTTTTAGCAAGCTACAATTTTGAAGTATCTTCCCTAGCATTGTCCAAAGCTAAATGGCTAAATCAGATGCAGATACCGAAACACACAAAATACACATATATAACACGCACACACATCACAGACACACTTAATTTGCTATCTGTACACGTATACCCGGCTCATGCATTATCCTCCTGTGTCATTGTTTTTTGTTCTTTCTGAAACTCAAGTTCATAAAAACTGAATTTTTAATAAGTTGTTTGCGCTTAGTGTTAGACATGACTGCACTGCTGTTTTTAATTAATAACCCCAGCTTTCCCAACGAAGTGGAACACAAACGACACTAACACACGCAGAGAGAGAGATAGATGTAGTCGGCGATAGAGGCAAATACACTTCCTGTGTGCATTAGTGGTCTTGTTGGAGGTTTTATCTGTCTGAGAAGTCACCACATTTATCAGTCTATAATTCAGTCAGAGCGCCAGATAAATACAGAGAGAGAGACAGGAATAGAGAGAACCAGCGCCGCGGTGGAGTGTGCGAATGGGCTGTGCTCTAAAAATTGAGGTATGATGATACAGTCAAAGCGATAAATGTGGTTTTGTCATTCTCTATTTAGTGAAGATGTTATCTGTGAGTTACAGCATTTAGGAACTTATTGACAGACTAATCTCATCAACTTGTAAATTGGACATTAGAGATGCACCGATATTAAATTTCTATGCTGATACAGATTATTCAGAATGACATCTGCCGATACCGATTGTTTGAGTTTCTTAAAGGGATAGTTCACCCCAAAATGAAAATTCTGTCGTTAATTACTAACCCTCAATTTGTTCCAAACCTGAGTGAGATTCTTACTTCTGTTGAACACAAAAAAGGTATTTTGAAGAATATTGGGAACCAAACAGTCAACGGTAGCGGGGTGAACTAACCCTTTAAGGAAAAAAAAGACTGGTTAAAATTAACAATTGACAGCATATAATCTGCTCTGATCATTGTTTGTTTTTACACAATTGTCTGATGGTCGATAATTGCTTTTATCAGCCGATACAGATTACTGGCCAATATATCGGTGCATCTCTATTGGAGATGCATTGATAGTACAATTATGGATGATACTAATTATTATTTTAGCCAGCAATTATTTTCTTTAAGAAAAAATCACTAATAGTTAAAATAATATTGATCTGATATTATATGCTTTAACAGATATGATGTTATTTGATGTTAAAAATAATTTTGAAGTAAAAATGCCTGCAGTGCTCACATCGATTATGAAAGTTCGTATCCAGCCTGCAACGTGTTCCAATCTCATTATCACTCCATCTCCAGTAATTTTCACTCTCTGTGGTGTCTGTCTAAAAAAAGAATCCCTCCCAGGAAATTATTACATCTTAAACTGTGATTCCTGCAAGGAGGGTTATAGTGCTTGTATGTGTGTGTGCTTGAATACTTGAAAGTGAGCAGGATGTGTGTGTTGGAATCTCTCTCAGGCCTCTTTGTCGCAACCTTATGCCCCCAGTCCTCAGGCGGTGGGGCGAATCTCTCACTCTCACATTCTCTCTGTACTTCTCAAATGAGACCGGGCTCTCTGGGTGGTTAATTGGGCAAGTTTTGCTCAAGGCTGCCTTATAGGTGGCTTTTCGACATCTGCCTAACACACACATTTGTTTTCTATCGTAGTGGGGACTTGTCATTGACTTCTGTTGATTTTTCTACTGAGCTAATGGTGTTTTTTTTTTTTTTAGCCGCTAACCCTCACATGAAGACTTTATTTAGTATGTTTATGAACCCGTTTTCCTCATGGGGACCACTGGTGATGTTGATAATTTCAGATTTTCGTATCCTTTTGGGGACATTTAATCCTCTCGTTGTGGGCTAAAACTTGAAAGACCCATGCACACACACTGAAGGATAAGAATTGATGTTTAAGATGCCCTATTGTATCTGCAGTTTACTAGTGTTTTGGTTCCATCATCTCAGTAATGGCAGTAATAACCACCTCCTCCATTACAGGATGCAATCAATGTTTAATTAGAGAAGAACACAATTAAAGTCTCTGCTTGTTTTCCTGGGCATGTATGAATGTGGTCATGTGAGTCTTATAATTTGAGATATTAATGTGTTGATGTTTTGCTGTTTTCTTTCTCTCTCTTTCCCGCTCTCTGTGGTCATTTGTTTACCTCAGTTCTTACGCAGACCGTACAGACATGAAATCCGACAGAGGACGTAATTCCAGAAAATTCCAGCCATGGAGCCTGTCCTGTTCCCTGTAATCAAGTCCTCCTACTCAAACCTGGGCACAATCAAATCAGTCCTGACTTCTGCTTTTTCCAAACCTGGAATAAAATCTGAAGGAGAACATTTGCTTGTCATTTGATATGGTTTGCATTTAAACAGAAAAGCTCTGCTGCTTGTGTGTGTGATCGTGTATATGTGCACGTCCACTTCCTTCATCTTTTCTCAATAAATGGAACTGAAAATCGGCTAATAGGCCTATATTATTTATTTATTTATATATATATATATATATATATGTGTGTATATATTCAGTAAATAAATTAGAATTAGCTGATTTTCAGTTCCCTTTATTATAAAATTACTCAAATTCTATCTTATTGTGCACAGATTCATTTTAACAAATCAGATGTCCTGTCCTTAAGACGTAACTGACTTTACATTAATTGCTCATCATAAAAGCATGTTTCTGATTGAATTCAGAATCATTGAAGAGAGAATCACCGTTTTTTTCCCTCCCACCCCTAGTGACAACCCGACTTTACAGTCTTGTTTTCTTTTCAGATTAAATATGGCATCTACTCTGAAGTCTAAGGATTGTTTGTGTGAAATCAGTGCTTCAGACTCCTTTGTTCAAGTTGACGATGCCCTCCGAGGTCTTCTTACTCACTCTAATAGCAGAAACGTCAAAGCTGGTCTGAGATCAGTGTTAAAGGGCAGCATCTTGCTACAGCAGGCTGTCAGGCTTGTTGTTTTGGCCTGAGGGAAACATGATCAGCGGTTTGCTCAGTCGGCATCGATTGCTCTAAAATTTTGAAGCTGACAGCTCGTTTTCACCAGCGTTTACACACGTGGCTAGTTAAGCGTGGGACTTGAGCGTTTTTGTAAGAAGAAAAGCTGTGAGTGTGGCCATAGCACCTCTTCCTGATGCAAGCTCTGGGTAGCTGCTTTTTTCATGCATATCCAGGTCTAATTTTTGATGTTAATTCTCAAAAGAGCAATAATGCCATCATTCCTCTCACTACAGTGTTAATACATGTGGCTTATTATGCATGATTCATTGGTGCAATATTCCAAAGAACAAAAAAATTGCTTTCATAATTTAGTCCGTCAATCCAAAATAATCTTTCTTTGTTGAACATACAACGGAAAAAGAAAAAAAAAAACATCACATTACGGAAGTAAAATGGATTATGAATGCAGTTTCATGTTGACTTCAAAGGAATAGTTCACCCAAAAAAGAAAATTACCATCATTTATTCACCCTCATGTTGTTCCAAACCCGTATGACTTCTGTGGAACACAAAAGGAGAGATTCTGATCACTCTTTTTTGCATGTAAATGCAATGGATGGCAATTGCAGCTTATTAGTTAAAATACCCCATAAAAGTATTGTATTAGTGCTCCATACAGCTTGTACGCTACATCCCAAGTCTTCTAAAGCTAAATGATAATTTTGTCTTCAAAAAACTGGTCTGAATGTTCTTGATTATCACTAGCTGCATTTCCATTACCCTTGGAATTGGAAACAAATGAGTTTTGCAAAAACTCCCATATATTGCAAAAAAGTTTTTATGCTCACATGAGGTGGTTTTTTTTCAGGCAATTCGAATAAGGAATATATTGCAAAACTGCAATGGAATCAATTTTTTCTCATTTACAGGTTACCCGGTGTACGTAAATATCACACAATCATTCTTTAATGTACTATAACCTCCAAGAAACAGCTCACACTTGGCTTCTGTCAAGTATAAGGGGCTTTCCTTGCCATTAATGCTTGAATAAGCCCTTATTTACATTGCACGTCTGCGGCGCATTACGGCTCCGACACGGCCATTCTAGTCAATGCTTGTGTTTATACCAGCTGCGCCACCCCACTTAAGCATCCTAGAAGCAGCATACGTCTCCTTTGATTAAAAAATAATGGCTTGTGTGGTGGCTGTGATATATGTAAACCTACCAACATCCGTCCGAGGAAAAAATTACGTTTTAGTCGCATAACAACGGTTAATGGAAATGCCGCCATTCCGCAATAGTTTTTTAATCGACATTTATAAAAAATCGCAGAAGTTTTGCGCAAATCTGTAATGGAAACATACTTTAAATTATTTAATGCTCTTATTCAGCAAGCATGCATTACATTGATCAAAAATGGCATTAAAGTCATTTATAATTCAAATTTCTGCCAAGTAAATGCAGTTTTTTTGTACTTTTTCCTTGAAAGAATCCTGAAAAAAAAGTATCATGGTTTCCACAAAAATATGAACCAGCACAGCTGTCTTCAACAGAATAAGAAATTATTCTTTGGCTCCAAATCAGCATATTAGAATGATTTCTGAAGGATCATGTGACAGTGAAGACTGAAGTAATGGCTGCTGAAAATTCTGCTTTGCTATCAAAGGAGTAAATCATATTTTAAAATACGTGACCCTGGACCACAAAACCAGTCATAAGGGTCCATTTTTTTTATTTTTTTTTTTATTTTTTGGTTTGTTAGGATATATTTGGCCGAGATACAAATATTTGAAACCTGGAATCTGAGGGTGCCAAAAAGAAATCAAAATATTGAGAAAATCACCTTTAAAATTGTCAAAATGAAGTTCTTAGCAATGCATATTACAATCAAAAATTAAGTTTTGATACATTTATGGTAGGAAATTTACAAAATATCTTCATGGAACATGATCTTTACTTAATATCCTAATGATTTTTGGCATAAAAGAAAAATCGATAAATTTGACCCATACTATGTATTTTTGGCTATTGCTACAAATACCAGTGCTACCTATGACTGGTTTTGTGGTCCAGGGTCACATATATTAAAATAGAAATGGTTATTTCAAAGTCTAAAAATATTTCACAATATTTCAAATAAATTGTTTTTGTCTGCTCTTTGAGAAATGTTATATGACTTCCGTACGTTAGACATCTTGTATGGTGCTTTTGCACCCTTTTATGCTTCAGTCACTATTCATTGTAATTCCATGGAATTTCACCTCCTTCGTAGAAACTAAGTCAAACCAGTTTGGAACAGCATGCGGGCGAATAAACTTCCTTTTGAAGTTTTCTCTCTTAATTACAGTGCTACTGGGGAAAAAAGGGTTTCTGTAACTGTCCAACAGGCCTGTAAGGTTCAAAAAACATTATGCACAAAAATGCACTAAAATATATCTGGTGTGGAGTGCTACTGTGTTCAATACCTGAAAGTTCACTGCATTCCAGTGTAGCTTCAATTCACAATTCAGGATCTTTATGTAGTTCAGGTAGCATTAATATGCTAGCTAATTTTGCATGGCTTCTTAAAACTTTGTTTGTGAGCTTTGATTCTTTGGTGGGGTTTTTACATTTTCAGAAGCAGCAGGAAAGAGGACTTGATCTGTTGCGCGTGCTTCCTACCGTCTGTTTACCAGAGATTTAATAAAGTGTAATGGAGTGTAAGATTTAAGAAATGTGCTTTCCAAAACGTTTCAATTTTTGTCTCTGCCGAGCAAACGAGCTGTTAATGGTGGAAGCTTTGATTTCCACACCTAAATCCTGCAGTTCTGTTGTTTTAAAGTGTGTGTGTGTGTGTGTGTGTGAGAGAGAGCGATATCTGTGTGAGGTGTGTTGTTACAGTCTAATCCGAGGCATGGAAGTTTGATTAGCCTCCTGTGCACAGATGGGCTCTTCAGTGTGATTACAATGCTTTTCATTAGATTTCATCACATCTCTTCTTTTTCTCCTTATCTTTCTCACACCCCCCTCTTGATTAATCACAGGAGAATGACGGGAGGTAGATGTGACTGAAGTGAAGAGGTAATTGCGTCGCAGGTGTGTTGATATGGGGACTGTTATAGATGCCTTGACGTCGTCTTAACCAGAAGATTGTCAGAAACTCAACGCTCTCATGACTGTCACCGCCAGCCATCTGATCAAGATTATTTAGTAATCACTCCACTCCAGATTTTATGGGTTGCTCAGTAGCATTTACCACTGTCAAAACTCTTAGGATTTTTGGGATAGTTCACCCAAAAAAAACAAATATTGTCATCATTTAATCACCCTCATGTTATTTCATACCTGTATGACCTTTATTTCTTTTCTGTGGAACACAAAAGAGGATGATTATTTTATTTTATTTTGTGTTTGCTCAATGGTATTTTCCACTGTAAAGTTGCTTACGTCTTAAAGGAGTAGTTCACGCTAAAAATCTCAATTTTGTCATTTACTCAGACTCATCTTTTTTTAAATTTTATTTTTATTTTTTATTTTTTTTGTTTGCTCATACTCATATTTTATTTTATTTTTTTATATTTTATTTTATTTCATTTTATTTTTTTATTTTTATTTTGCTGTGTTTCCTGGTTCATCATTTACTCACCCCATATCATATTTTTGTTATATAACCTATATTTTATCAATAATTCATTTTTTAATAATTTAATTTTTTTTAAACTCAGTAGCATTTTCCTACTAAAATTTCATATCTCTTAAAGGAATACTTCACCCAAAAATGTTGTCATTTACTCACCCTCATGATTTTTTTTTTTTTTTTACCCGTTTGACTTACTTTACACAAAAGAATATATTTAGCTGAAGGTTTCAACTGTTTTTGTCTACAATATAAAAGTCAATGGGGTCCAAATCATCATTGGACCCCACTGACTTTCATTGTATGGGCAAAAACAGCCTTTGGACAAGGAATCTGTGAATTCTTCTTCCCATGCAATTGCCTTATGAGCCGTTAACGTGTAATGCTCATATTGGAGTGATCTTGGTGCGAGAGCAACAAAAAAAATTTCTCCTTGCTCCAGGCAAAATCATGCAACTTTGCTCTGCTTCAACTACGTACTGCTCATATTCTCTGATCTGATCAACAACAGGTGTACAGACAAATACACCTTCAAAAACAGTTGCTCACTCAAATAGTTTAAAGGACAGGGTGTGGAGACTTCCTTCAAACACTGACGAGGAGAAAAGTTTAAAAAGAGAGGTTAAAAAGGTTTTCTTTTGTCATCTTGCTTTTCTCTATAACAAACAGTGACAGTCTATTTCCTATTGTATTTTATGTCATTACAAATGTAACCAAGAATTGCAGAACTATTTATGCTTCAATACCATTGCCAAATAGAATTCAGATGTCTGTTTGTAAAGGAGCATTAGAGCATGTGTAAAAGCCTCGACTGACAGGAAATACATAACAGCACCATTCACATCCCTTCGTTCACGAAATAATGAGAGAAAAGATCTTAATCTAATAGGAATCTGGCTTCGGATTTCTTGATTGGTTTTGTTACCACAAGAAAATTATTCATCACAAATATCATTTCCATTGAGGCTCGTGAGGGGTTCTTCATGGTGGTTGCCAGTCAATATCGAGTATTGTGTTTCTTGGCGGGTTTTGTGCCGCCTTTTCTTAGTCTCGCTCTGCAAGCTGCATTATAGACCCGTGGTTGTAACGTTCCCGCTCTGCGAGCCAATCTCTCTGGTCCATAAATGTCACTGATTAAAACTGCTGTTGGAATTTTTGCATGGATCACTTGGTGCATGATGACTCTAATCATCTTGTTCAGTTCATTAGGAGCTGGAAACATAATGGTTACAAACAAATCTGGGTCATCGGTAGGATTTTCAGTGGCTCAGATACACCGCCTGAGTGTTCTTGAGACCCCAATTCTGCTCCATCACGGCTGTGATTTGTTTAAAATGTGTGTTAATAGGGTGGGGAACTGAGGACCAGTTCTTATTTATAACCAGTTCAGTTCAGTTTTTTTAGAATACTTAAATACAAATGCTTTTATTTTATTTTATTTTATTTTATTTTATTTTTTCTTTTTTTAAACTGTGCTTCCTGGCCCAATAGCATTTTCCACTGTAAACTAACACATATCTCAAAGGAATACTTAACCAAAAAATATTGATATATTTCACTCTGAATTTAATGTGAAAATATTAGAAGGGTGATTAAATAGACAGCTCATTTTTCTTTTGAATGCAACAACATGCATAGAGTGCAACCAGTGCAGTCTGATTCAAAAACTCTTGTGAGTGATTATTTTTAGTGAATCACTCATGAATCGTTTGGCATGATTACAGAGTAATTTGACTCAGTCATCAAAATGCAAGTTACTTTCTGTTTTGTTTTTCAGATATTTCCTCTTTAAAAGTATTAAAAATCATTGGAATCATTAATAAATCCTTAATAAAAAGCTTATCTTTCTATTGAATGCAGCAACATGCATACAGCGCAACCAGTGTAGTCTGATTCAGAAACAAATGACTTTTATGACTGGTTATTTTTAGTGAATCACTTATGAATCATTTGGAGTAGATACTGAATTAATCTGACTCAATCACCGAAACTTAAGTTACTTATAGTCTTATATTTCCAAATATGTCCTCCTCGAATCGTTAATAAATCCTTAGTTCCTATATTCCTAGTTTTAAATGACAAATATTAAGTTTCACTGGCTGATCTGAACCAAGAATAGCTGTAAAGCTCTATATTCTGTTTAGTTTGGTTTGTGTTGTGTTTAAGTCCTCTGAGGAAGCCTAAGGTGTCTCAGTCCATGCCTTTTCATAGTCCTTACTGTCAAGTGTTATTGAGTTGAATGTTGTGCTGTAAACGAGGTCAGCAAGGCTGCATTTGGATGCACAGGATGGAGTTGTCATTTATACAGGTGTTACGCTTGAGAATGTGGTCAGAAAGTAAGAGACTCAATGTTAGGCGCAGGAAGATATCGAGCTGTAAGGGGAAGTGAGGTCAGACGCTTGTAGATGACCTTTATTTATTGTGTTGTTTGAATGGAACTGTGAGGTCAATCAACTGAATGGAGATATTAAATTATGAAAGTGATCTGATTATTGACTTTAGCTCTGCCCTCTTGTCTTTTTCACACTAATAAAAATGCTAACTCCTGGCACATCTCGTCCCGAAAGTGTCCTTAGCACAGTGGGTAGTGCTGATCTCAGCTGTCCTACGAACTATTTTTCTAGCGTTATGTTTACCGGACTGAATATATTAATAGAGTAAATTATTTGACATTATCTTTTAAAAAGTGATTTGTATATATATATATATATATATATATATATATATATATATTTTTTTTTTAATACTTTCTCCTCTGGAGCTCTGTGAAAAAAATTAATCCAAGATAGCGGACAAACTGACAGAAATGTTCTTTTATAAACTGACTTATTTCACTTTTCTAATTAAAAGCTGAATAATTTACCCACAGTATTTTTTTATTTTTTTTTATTTTTTTTTAGGTGTCAATGTCTGTGGCCTTTTTTATTTTGAGCTTGACTGATGATTTGCAGTTCTTCCACAGACTTTATATTGTTCTTTCAGGTGCTAATCTAAAATCAGTTTTGCAGTTTTTCTGACATAGATAGGCAGGATATTGACTTGGCAAACCGGTTCTAGATCAGCGAATTGCACGGCATCTTGCAGCCCGGACGAGCCGCTTTTCACGCTCTGAGACGGCGGAAAATTGCTTCCAGTGATTCCAAACCCCCTTCCCTCTCATCTGTTGTTTTGCATGACATTATCTGGGAAGATGTTATGTAATTACCAAGTTTGCAGCTAACATAACATCTGTCACATTTGTTAAGTAAATGTACATTTCTCCTTTTTGAGACAGAACATGTCTATTAACTTTTTTTCAAAAATATTTTAGGTTAAAATTAATGGAAGTAAAAAAATTTATTTTATTTTATTTTGCAGTATTTCCTGGTTTGCTCAGTAGCATTTTCCACTATAAAGTTATACATGTATAAAAAATGAATTTTTTCATACTTTACTCACCCTCATATTTAGATTTTATCATTAATTAATTTTTAATGATTTTATTTTTTAAAATTTGGTTCACTCAGTAGCATTTTCCACTGTAAAGTTATTTTATGTAACATATTTTATTTTATTTTATATGTTTTGTTTTGTCTACAGGCATGACGCAAGACATTTAGATTAATGAGGACAATTCAGTCACAGGGCGTTCGGCTCTCCAGGGTTCAGGAGGAGCTCTTTTTACAAGCCAGCTAGTTAGTCCTACAGCTGCGGTACTCCATCGAGATGTGACCGACACACATAGATGCTAGCAGAAGAAATAGAGACAATATTAAAACCAGACGTGCGATGGTTACACCTCCACATTCACATGCAGCTGTCTTTTGAGAACATGTCATTTGGGACTGTTTAATCTAACGCACACCTACGTACACTCTCACACACCTACAGCCTGTCCCGTACATAGGAGCGCTCACACACTCACACACATTTACTATAGTGTAGCAAATGATCTCAAAGGGGGGAATATTAATAATTAATCATAACTTGTTATAATTAATTATAATATTTAGATAAATTAATACAATTAGCTTGATAAAGCAGAATTTACAGTACAATCAATTGACCAGGTCATCTAGCGAACGCTCAGTATTGATTAATTATGAATTCAAAGAAATCTTAATTTCCAGGGTAAAGGAAATATCCTTTTTAAGGTACAGTACTACTTAGCGCATGTAACAAGATCAAAATTGTTAAATTGACTTTGTTGCAAGCAGGAAATCAGAAACAACCACTCATATGTATTGTGCACAAAGTTTTATTAACTAAATCACAAACACATAACTAGTCTAAACCCATATATAAACATATACATACACATACACATACACATACACACACACACATACACACACACACACACACATCACGCATACGAGGTACATGGGAAGGATAAGTGAGACTGGACGAATGAAACCGGACAGAAACAGGGGGAATGAGGCTGAGTTGACCATCTGAAAGAACCATCAGTCTCTAATTCAAATCACAGTATACGATAGCTTACAACAAACCTCTGTGTGGTGAAAGGAACGATACTTGCATTTGACTTGGCTGTGGAACGAGAGTCTTGTGAAGCCTCTGAAGAAGATCTGGATGGTTCCATTCGATGGCCGAAGTTGCAATCTCTTGAAACTCCGAGGTTGTTCTTGTTGTGGTTGAGAGAGTCCTCTCTCCTAAGTAAGCACATGGCTGGGTGTAAAATGGGGCCTGCAGTGGAACTGCAGGCCGCAATCCAGAGATGAAGATGCAAAGACTGCCGGGAGCAGAGAGAGAGAAATGTCTGATCGAGGGCATTTCCATGGTGGTGAATTCCAGGGTTGAGTGAGGACGCACTCCAGTGGTATTAGTCCGACTCTTTGTGGTCAAGAGCTGTCTCGCCAGGCTGGGGGGGGGGGGGGGTCGCAAACGGCTCTATATGTTGGGGCCTGCTGGGTGCGCCCGCATCGGCTCAGGCTCTCCGTGAGTCCAACCACACGCAATCAGAAGATTAGCATAAGACGCGTGGACCTGTGCGTGAGCCCTTTAAAGTAAGGTAAGCGTCCCACCTTTCAGGATGGGCTTGACCAATGAGAAAGTCTGAATTTCCGAGCGGGAGGCTGGAAATATTGGGAGGGGTTTATGACCCTTTGTCTGAGAGCATGGTTTGAATGGCTCTGGCAGTCTATACTTTGATTAAATTACAAACACGCATGGCATTCTATGAGGAGGTGGTGTACACCAAAGTGTGCGTCATCAAATGAGCATTAATTTGGTAGGAGACACGATATAGGTGGGGTTACATTAACTAGTACTTTACTCATAAAGCATGCATACAAGAAAATACAATACAAGAGACACTATACAAGACAGTTGAAATCATACACACAATGTCCTGGGATGCATGTTTATTTGTAGAAAAGTTTGTCTATGAGTGAAAGGAGGAAAGTTCTGTTTTTATGGGCATTGCATGGGTTTCAGAAGGGTCTGTTCTTACTGCACTTTGCATCTCACATAGTTTTGAGCAATAAACAGTCTTATCAGATGGTTTCCCTGGTAACTGAGCCCTTTAGGGTGCTCTTTCGGGGAAAGGGTCCATAGACCCTCACAGATTGTTTGCTGAATGAGAGGATTTGCTGGAATGTTCATTAATTATAATGAATAAATGTGTGTCTGATTGGCCCAAACGCTACAATAGCGAACGCTCACTTTCAGAAACAAATTGCTCTGCGCCCATGTACACCTGGCTGTCAGGTGGAATGTCAGAGGCTTTCATAGGAAGATATTTGTATTCATTTAGGCAATGAGTAAAGCTCTATTATGAGTGAGGTGAATGAGGGAGGCAGCGTTTGACAGCTCGGGGTAATGACTACACTCAGCCCTCTTTTCTAGCGACAGCACCGTAGACAGGTTCATTACATTACCCCATGTCTCAAATCATCGTCTGATCTGCCACATTGTAATAAAGATGAATATCTCCCTATTTCAATTTTGCCTCATAATAAATTGTACATAGATAGAGCTGTAGGCTGCGATGGCATCTTTTTTTGCTTTTCTTTGTCTTTTTTTTTTTTTGCCTCTTTTAGATCCAACAAAGGCACTGGGCTGTCAAGAGCGTTGGTTTTGAGGTATGACTATTTAAGTGGTTATGTTTTTGCATTGAAGGCAATGAATGAATGGTGATATGAATAGATTGACTTGTCTGAACAACTTCATATTGAAATGCAAACCAAATGATGCATGTAGGAACCGGATGCTTTGGTTTGGGAACTAAAGACTGGTTGTTATTCTTGGTGATTTAAATTTTTGCACTTTGAGGAAGGAATGTTTGTGTTTGTGTGTGTGTGTGTGTGTGTGTGAGGGCCAGACGTATGAATGAGTTCACTCCCTGTTGCTGCCTTCAAACACTTCCCTAGCCAAGAAAGTGCTCCATTTGATGTTTATAAATGTGCTACTATCTCAGATCTCTATGCACCAGGGAAAACTGTCTTTTTTTTTAGTGGAAAACACTGTTAAATCTGACCTTTGCACTCCCTGTGGTCCTTGTCTTTCTGCTGTTGACGAATCAGACATGGCCTGTCAAATCTCTGCCCTTTTTAAAGTTTTATAGGAATGTTCAGGGTTCAGCAGAAGCTAAGCTTTGTTGTTGCAAAAATAATTTCAGCTTCTCTATTAGTTCTAAAAAATGAATAGTTGCTTTTGCAGGAAAGCACTGGACCAAGCAGTGTGCTTAAGCGTTAAACACAAATATATCCACAAGACTGAAACAACCGCAAAGAAGAAGAAAACAAATGGGGTCAGTTGTTGAATGACTAGTCAACTGCTCGTCTAGCCCCTAATGGTTGATGTGGACATGTTTGAGAAATCGGGTTGGGAGTTGCTTTAATTTGGAGTGTTCAGGCTGAATAGACCAGTCTCCTCGCCCCTCCTCCCCTTGGCACCAAGACCCCAAACAGACCACAGAGGAATCTCAAACATCCTGAACACAACCAGATGTGTAACCTCAACCCCCAACCCTCATCTTCCTTTCCTCCATCTCTCTCTCCTCCCTCTCAAGTCAGTCTGTTCCTCTTATTTGTGGCCTGACCTTACAATTCTGGGCCTCTTATAAAAACAAACCGTAGTAGAAGTGATCCTTGCAGGTCACTGGCGCTTTAAGGCATTGCAGTGCATTGAGATCTGATGTGACCTCTGATCATACTCTTTGGACTTTCTGAATCTTTGCTCTGTTTAGTATGACCCCTGCACTCTGTCTTTTTTGCCCATTCTTTTTTTTCTCTCTCTCTTTTGAATTCTAAGCACATTTCACTGATCTTTGACCGATGAGCAGGTCTAGGAAGAATCTATGGGTATTATTTTTTGCATTTTATATGCTTTTTAGGTGTAAAGCTGCAGAATGATGCAGAATAGATATAGTGTGTTAAATGGAGGTTAAAGTACTAAATTCTTATTGGTGGGTTAAGAAATTCAAATGTAGTACTCAAAATTAGATCAATGGTAATCAGACATTGCATTAATTCTGTTAACAACTATTTACAAACAAGCCAAAAATAAGTCTAATTGTCATGCCAAGAAGGGGCCTAATAAAATATTCAGCCAAAATAGTCTTGGAGGCCCAGAATCATTGACTGAAAAGGTGATTAACAGTCGATTATGTTTTGACTATATGTTTAAACCCACATGTTGACTATATGTGTAAACCCACTTCACCATGACCAAAAATAATGCTTGAGTAGTAATATCTAGTTGTTTGGCTGAAATATCAAGTAGACTCATTGCTAAAGAACATTACTACCAGACAACTATGACTTATTTAATTTATCACTTGAAGACATGACACCCTGAATAGCATAAAGAGTTCAGTTACCAAAAGTTTATTTTGGGGTTTGGTAAAAGCACAATATTTCAGTGTATTATTAGCCTTTTTTAAAAATATTTATTGCTTAAATATTTATTGTGAGCAGCAGCATTTTTGGTGGAACCTTGTGGTAAGGCTGGACAATATGGCCAAAGAAATGATCATGATAAATCTGAATGGAACAAATGAAAGCACATGAAACCAAGCAAAACCAAACAAATTAAAGCAAATGAAACCAAGGATGTATTCCAGAAAGCACGGTTAACTTACCGTGAGCTAAACCCTGAACTTTCGGTTGATTAACCCAAAATCTGCTTACTCGAGGTATGTTGGTTCCAAAAATGCGTCCGGGAGTAAGTTCATTCAACACAGAGTATGTTCCTGGTTAACACGCAAGACATTCTCAACAGAGCGACAAATCGACGAGTCACTATGGAAACGGACGCTAAGAAAAAGCACACCATGTTGTTTCTTCTTTTGTTCAAAGGTCATTTACATGCTTAGTGCATATCGCCACCTAATTGATGGTTGTGCAATCTTTTTTTTTTTTTTTTCTGTTTAATTTTTAATCCTTGAATAAGAATTATATTGTTTGTTTGATGCTAATTATATATTAAGTCATATCAGATATGTATTTTTATAGAAATACATAGAAAATGCCGATCCATGTGTGAGATAATATAAATGTAATAAATATATATAATATAATAAATTAAACATTACCTTGTCATAATAGTGTTTTATAATTTATACAGATAACTGTTATATATGCCAATAAAATAAATATAACCATATTAGAATAATATATTACCTTATTACTTATTATTGCTTTATCATTAACGTATCATACAACTATCTATCTATCTATCTATATATATATATATATATATATTAGTAGGCTATATTACATAACTATATTGTAATATTATATAATGTTGTGCACCACTGAAGGCTCGTCAATAGATCACGCATGTGCTGATAGCGCTGAAGTGAACTAACCCTGGGACATAACCTGCTCTAGAGCAGGTTATCTTCAGAGAGCAAGTTGCTATGTTTACTTACATACATAATTGAAAGTTATCTCCGAATTTGGAACCGAAAGCTGAGGTTATCCGCTCGCTTATCCTCAAACATACCCAGTAATGTCACATAACCTGCTTTTTGGAATACCCCCCAGGTGAAACCAAATGAAAACAGACCAAAAAAGAAATCAAACAGATCCGAATTAAACAAACGAAACCAGACGAAACCAAAAAAAACGAACAAAACCGAACAAAAAGACAAAACCAAACTGAACAAGTCCAAATGAAAGCAAGTGAATCCAGGCAAAACCAAACAAAGCCAAACAAAAACACAAAATAAAATATAATGGATCTGAACGAAAAAACAAAACCAGGCGAAACCAAACAAAAAGCAAGCAAAACTAAATTAATTGAATAAAGACCAGTGAAACCAAACAAAATTAAGAAAAACCAAAGTAAACAAAAACAAAGCAAATTAAATTGGGTGAAACCACATGAGACCTAACAAAACTGAGCAGAACAAAACAAAAGCAAACACAAGCAAACGAAAACCAAACAGAAGCAAACATTCCAGAAGAACCAAACAAAACCGAATGAAAGCAAATGAAAGTAAAACAAACAAAACTAAACAAATCTGGGTGAAATCAAAGGAACCAAATGAAACCAAACACAACTATATTAACTGAGCGAATCTGAAAGAAACAAACAAAACCGGGTGAAACCAAATGAAACCAAACAAAAGCAAATTAACCAAACAAAATCAAACCAAAGTCTTCAGTCTGAACCTGAAAGTTTAAAACTGGCATAATACCGTCTATAGTCTCTCCTTTTGTTCTCTCTCTTTCTTTAATGTTTTTTTAGTATCATTTTTTTAACAGTCCAACTAGTTATTTATCCTTTTCTCATTTTCTCTCTCCCTCTAAAAAGTCCAGTCTCTGTATGGCATGTGTCTTATCTCTGTTAGTTTTCTTTAATTTGTGGGGTTTTGTAGGAGCCATGCGGTCATTGCTCTCTCTGGCAGAGTTCTCTCTCACTCCTCACTGGGCCGTAAGGCATTATGCTGCGGATCATTTCTGCACTTCCTGTCCTCTCAGGCATGACAGGCTTTTTCCTCTGAACATCCAGCTCACCAAAACCTTGACCTATTGATTTTAAAACATCTCAAAAAGGCCTCACACACTAAATCTGAGTGCAGGAGAGAATTCTGGGTAGGAGAAGGGTGGATTCAGGTTGCTGTTGTTGATCTGATGTCAACACAGAGTCAGAAGCTGACCTACCTCCCCAGCTCTCCGACACAGACCTGCTCATTTAACAGAGATCATCTGGTGATTTTAAAAAGTTGAATAGAGAAAAGGAAAACAGGAAAATGTAATTTAAACTTGTAAGTGTATGGTTTTAGGATTGTGGCATAGTGTAAATGTAAATTGAAAAGTGACATGAATAAAAAAAAAATATTGGTAACACTTTACTTAAAGTGTGTAATGTATAATGCATTATAGAAGTAGTTTTAATGTATTAAATATGCTTTGTAATGCACATTAATGCATTGTACAATCTCATGAATAATTGTAACCACAGTTAATACATTATAACACTTATCAATACATTGTTACACTATGCATTTTAAATTTGATTATAATTATTTTCAAGATATAGTGTATTACAACACACATTACGAACAATTGTAATGCATTGTACCCTTTAATAACCCTTTACAATACATTATACAAACACTTTAAGTAAAGTGTTACATAAATGTTCATCTATATAATCTATATATAATATATTATATTAAGGTATGAAAGAATGAAAAAATGAATGTATTTCACATTTTTATTTTTTTTTATTCATTATCATATTATCAGAATAACAATGTGAGAAGTTGAATAGTTATATTAATTTATAATAAAATATAATTATATATTTTACATCAATATTAAATTATTTTACATAAATTGGTTGTTTTTAATATTTCTATATAATATAATTTAATATATCTTCATAACATGAAAATTAAATAATATAATTATATTATAATCATTAAATAAAAGCAAACAAGCATGATGTAAAATAAGAAATGCAATACATTTTTATGAATTTTATTGACTTACATCATGATGTTTGTTTTTAATAATTCATTATATATTCTATATTATATTATATTATATTATATTATATTATATAGAAATATTAAAAACAACAATTTATGTAAAAATAATTTATAATAAAATATAATTATATATTTTACATCAATATTAAATTATTTTACATAAATTGGTTGTTTTTAATATTTCTATATAATATAATTTAATATATCTTCATAACATGAAAATTAAATAATATAATTATATTATAATCATTAAATAAAAGCAAACAAGCATGATGTAAAATAAGAAATGCAATACATTTTTATGAATTTTATTGACTTACATCATGATGTTTGTTTTTAATAATTCATTATATATTCTATATTATATTATATTATATTATATTATATTATATTATATTATATTATATCAAAATATAAGCATTTTCACTAGTGGTCTCAGATGTTGGTCTCAGACCCCACTATATATTGGCTGTCATTGTCATACTTCTCAACATTTCCAGTATGTCTGTTATGGAGCTCTATGCGGCTCTCTCTTTCATCTTCACTGTGTTTGAGCTGTAAGTGAAGTCAAAATTAATTGGGTTAGGGGCTGACCGCCTTGGCCGGTGTTGCGTGACAGGGCTGACTGACTGTCGTCTTACTGAGGCAATCTCCAACACCCTTTAAAATATGCAAATGCTTCTCATTTCATTGGTTTTCCCAATGTTGTGTTTTTATTTAACGCCTTAACCTCACATTTACATTCAGATTGTTCAATTATATAGTAAATATATCAGTATACTCTTTATTTTTTAATTCATGGTGCTATCAAATACATTAAGATCTCTAATTTAACCCCCCAAGACGGCTTTGAACTTTTGTTTTAGATCTGAGCTATTCTTCTTGGAGTTGAAACCCACGTGATGATGAATTTTCCTTTCTATCATCTCTCTCTTTCTCTATGACAAGGCATGTGCGAACATTTCTGTGTGTCGGTGACTCTGCTTGGCATAAGAGCCTCTGTCATGCCGAGCAGAGCATAATGGCATCAAGACTTGTTGGTTAAAAAGAGTTTGTAAATGTGGGTGTGTTTGTAATACATGTGTTTTGTGTATTTAAAGTACTGTTTACACCTCTTCATTCACCTCCACCCATGCACATTGACATTAGCCTCTTGTATAAATATGAAAAAAGTTCCTTAAAAAGGTCATTAGCAAAGTTAATGTTCATAATATGGTGCTTTACTTGGTTTTTAATGTCCTTTTGTGTGGGATTTCTCTCAAAACCTAGTTAGCTGCCTACTTAGACAGCATTTTAGGACACTTATGACACAAAAGCTCATGCCTTATAAGATTTTTTTAACAATTCAGAGGCAGCATTGTATATATCCTGGGCACATTAGACAATCTCAGTATGCTGTGTTGTTAGCTTAGCGAAATGCTAACAGAACAAATGGAATCAATTGTGAATTGAATCTCTTGTACGCTTCATGAAAGGCACTGTGTGTATTTATATAGCATGCTGAGTTGTTGCCAATGTCAAGTGTTTGAAATCAGTCAAATTATGAACATTCATTTACATGATCCACTGTGGTACAAGGTTGTAGCCTATGTAGGCGGTAAACAGCGGTGTCATTGGTTGTACTTAGACAGCAAGAAAAGTGTGGTCTAATTAAAATGTCCATCTACGAGTCAGATTCGTCCTTCGGATTTTCTAAAGTTTCAGTAATTATAATTATGCCTGTAATCAAGAGACACAGCCTTCCCCTTCAGGAAACGAGCAGTCACACCCTTCATTAGAAAAGAGTGTAATATCCAAAACACCTGTGACTAAACAACATTCATGGAAATCTTGAGGGCATTTTATACAGTATTTCCCGCCTCTCTTGCATACAGTCATTTTCCAGACACAAAGGGCGTGTAGAACGTGCTAGCACAACTTTGCCGCTTATGCTTCAGTTTTGTGCTATTGAGTGTCTAAATGAGCCGGTTACCATATAGAATTGTATGTTGCAGTGTAAATGAATCACATATATAAACAAAGCTGATATTAATTTCTATATAAAATGGCAAATTCCAAAACTTTGACATTGCTGACTGCTCGTTCTACATTGATAGACATACTTTACATATCTCCACCATCCCAAAGTGGGCTTTTTTTTTATTCTAGGACAACATTCAGAATGATTTTAGATCAACTTCCCGATTTATTCCGCACCAACTTCTAGGTATGAGGTGAGTGCTGCACTCCAGGCAGGAAATGAAGACAAGGATCATTTCCTTTCTGTGATAAAGCATACTGCACACGGGGAGAGCATGAGGAGCCACATTTTATTTCCGCGAGTGTCTGCTGAACTCATTTAAGGCCCCAGGCTGTTGGATTGTTTTCTGTCAGGTACCACATCTCCTCACAGTGCCTCACTCAATTCAAATGTATTACATGCCTTTCCCCCTTGGGACAGGAAATATGACCAGGTAAGGATCATTTTAAAGGCCGTGGCTTCCAATTCCAGACTCTCTTCAGTGTTGGGCCTAAAATAGGGTTAGACCAAGCATTATTATGCTCCAGTCTGGACCAATAAACCCCCAAAAAAGTCTCTAAGGAGCATCCAGACTTAGTTCTGCCATCCATGCTCACAGAATCCAGGTCAGTTAATGTGCAGAGCAGGGGCTGGCATATAGAGCCTCATTCAGTTGCCTGAGGCTTTTCCTCCAGCTAGAGTTATTCAAGTATCTAGTACACGGTCCATGGAATACTCTAAGAGAATGTGGATAAGTAGCAGAGCTTGTCTTTACGTAATGTGGGAGCAAATGGGAAGACTTGCTGCTTTATTGTATTTTTTTTATTTTTTTATTTTTTTCACTTTGAATTGAACATGTAAACATTAGACAATAAATAGACTGCTTATCATTTTATTGAATGCAGCAACATGCATATAGCGCAACCATTGTAGTCTGATTAAAGAAAAAAAAGAGACTGAGCTATTATTATTATTATTATTATTATTATTATTATTATTATTATTTATTTTATTTTTTTATGAATCACTCCTGAATCATTTGGAGTGGTTACTGAATTCATCTGACTCACAAACCTAAATGAACTGAATGAACTATTTATTTTATTTTATTTATTTAATTTAATTTAATTTTATTTTATTGTACATTTTTCTTATTTGGTTTATTATTATTATTATTATTATTATTGTGTGTATATTTATCCAAACAAAATTACTCAATATAGTCATATTCTTTCTTTTGTTAGCTGTGGGTTTACGACACTGCTAAAATTCTTGTGGCTCATCACACCCATTAAAATTCCACTGTAGATGGATATTGTGGGTGCTATAGATGTGATCTGAGTATTGTTACTTATTATTGTTTTGAATATGTGGCAAAAATAACTTTTGTGATATAAAATTGCTTATATTGTGATTGCAAAAATATTTTTATGTGGATTGATCATATGAATTGTTGTATGTGGGATTTTTCTTTTTATGCTTTAGTTCTGCCATGATGCATCTCAGGTAAAGGTGCTAATGATTACCAGTTTCTATATTTAAGGTGGATTATTCTGCATTTGCTTTGTTCTGTTTGTCAACTAGAAAAAAAGGCGAATGAGGGTGTTCTCCGCAAATATCAAAGATTTATAGCGCTTCAGAGTAAACAGAGAGAGTTTCTGCCTGTTCTGTGTAAATGATCATAATGATGAAGGCTTGTTTCTGCACCACAGGAAAGCTCAGAGGGCATTACCATACCAGATATGATCATTCACCAGCGCGATCTAAGGCCAGAAACTGTGAGAAAATGGTGCCACCTGTAAACCTTATTTTTGCGGCAGATGGAAGAGAACATAGTTTGTGGGAAAAGAGGTAGTGAGCCATCTGCCTATTGGCCATCTGTGTGTGTGTTTCTAGAGCATGTGGCCTTGCCATGATAGACATTTCTGAAGAAATCATTAGAGATCTGGTGAAACGACAGAGTGATTTTGTAAGACATTAAGAGTTCAATGTGAAATCCGTTACAGGCCGTGTTATTTTAGTTCATATGGCTGTTCCGAATATTTATTTTGAAAACTAAAAGGTCAGAGTTTGTATAACTTAATGTCACATTTTTTTCCAGATTGATTTGTTGTTTTTGTCTTTCTTGACTTTGTACTGGCAGCCCATTTCATATTTAAAACTAAACAGCTCACAAAAATGACAGAAATGTTCTCATGGCCACCCTAACTTGTTTACATACTCTTCTCAGATATAGATCAGATTTTTCAAGCAAAATTACTAGGTCAAGGGTCTCGAGGGCTGGAATGCATTATGGTTTTTCATCTGTAGGCCTTTTTTGATGTTCAAGATCAGTTTAGATGGCCAAGTAAACTGTCTAGTCGGAGTTTAGATCTAAAACTGATCTGCAAACAGCATTTCAGAGTCTTAACAGCCCGAGGGAGGTTCATGTTAGCATATGATATGATTAAATATTATTTGATGCCTCTGGAAATCTGACATTGCAGATCACGTTCATTTATAAACAACAGTTTCATTCACTTAAATATGAATGCTGACAGAAATATGTCGCTGTCAGGAACTATTTTACACAGTGGAAGTAGAAATGAGAAAAACAGGTGATGGAGATTTACCGCTAATCAAGGAACCGTCTTTACTGACGAGATGCACATGCATATCGCATGAGATATATCGCCCAGCCCTAGTTCAGACTAATGCTAACAGGCTGGCTATGTTTCCCTCCAGAAATAACTGATTGACAAGCACTAAAAACATGTATTACCATCATGTACAAATAGCACTAAGAAAAACTGCTTCCGAATGTGAGTTTGTTTTAGCTAGTAGTCTAAACATACCTACTCTCAAATTTCACTCAATCAGTCCCACAAATGATTCTTTTCCTGCTCATTTCAAAAATAAATTGAGTACCTGCTGATGGAATAGACTTTTTATGAGTTGTTGGGTTTCCTTCTATTCTGCATACCTGTCAAGCAAGACCAAACGTGTGTGTTGGATCAGGATCTCGAAATGAAACTCTCCAATGAAAATAAAATACAGGAAATGAAAACACATCTGCTTCAAATTCCCACATCTACCAGCCTTAACGGATCAGTTCACCCCCAAAAAATGAAAATTCAGTCATTATTCACCCTTGTGCTGTTCCAAACCCATATGCCATGTTTTTTCAGTGCAGCACAAAAGGAGATGTTTTGAAGAATGTTCACGCAGCTCTTTTTTCATACAATGACAGTTTTTTGTGGTCTGTTAACATTCGAAATGGGACAATTAAGCACCATGAAGATTGTTTATGGCGACAGATAGGGGTTGGCAATATACCGGTAGACATGATTAACCGGTAGAAATTTGTCAACTGGTAGAGATTTCGGAATATCGTCTCTATTGCACGTGATGTTGCTGTGTAACAAAAAACTATTGTTTGCACGTTTTTAATCATTGCGGTTTAAAGACAAGTGATTTTAAGCCGTTGAAATACAATCAGCAGCGAAAGAGTACTCATATCGCTATATGTGCACGCTGTCTGAGAGACTTTTTCGGAGCGCTATCAGAGAGATGCGCTCATATTTTTGCCGCTTTATAGGCCTTGAATGATTAAATACACACACTGGTATGTGTCAAAATGCCTGTCCTTGCAAGTACCCTCGTAAACACAGTAATTTAGGTCTTAAGTGAAAGCAAACAGCTGAGAAAAAAAACATGTGTATCAGTATATTGGATCCGGGCAGCTCTTAATGTGACAGCAGTCTAATATTCCTGCTGTCTGTCATTCATGTTAATCAAACACCGAAAGAGAGAAAATCTCTCTCTGCTCTTGACTAAAATCACTTTTGTAACTTTAATAAGAAGAAATATATATTTAATTTACACAGTAAAGAATATGCAGTGCTTTATACATTTGATTACTTTATACAGTGAATGTAGCATTTCTTATTTTTTTGTTTTACTAGTTTTTTTGTTTTATTGCTTGTAATCAGTTTCTTATTCTTTTTTTAATTGCTGACTTCAGTGAGCTTGAGTTTTTTATTATTAATATTTAGGCTAGTATAAGTGACACTGGTGACAAATTATGAAATTTATATGGTATTAAAAATTTTGCTAACATAAAGACCTTATTTAAAGCAAAAATGACTATATCGTGATATATATTGTTATTGTGAAATAGGATTTTGGTCATATCACCAACCTCTAGCGACAGATCTGCTCATTTGCTGTATTTCAAGTCTCCTGATGCAATATGAATACAAATAGTTTAGTTTAGTGTTCCACAGAAGAAAGAAAGTCGTATAGATTTGCAATAAAATCAGGGTGAATAAGAAACGAAAGAATTTTCTCTAAAACACATTTTTAATATAGTCCTTTTGTGCCAGGGAAAGGTGCTGGTTGACGTTTTTTTTTATTTATTTATTTATTTTTTTTTATACAAGCGCGGTGAGGAGAACGTGTTTAACAGATAGTATGCGGTGTGCCGTTGCATGACAGCAGAGCAGGGATAGTGGTTAGCGTGTGCTATGAGCCATGGTTGGGTGTCACCGCTTAAACAAAAGCATAGACGCCTCACCTAGTCAACCCGTGTGAAGCACTGTCAGCTGCCGTTTCATGAGAAATGGATAGTGAAATGTTTTTTTGCAGCCCTATAATTCTTTTTACACACACGCGCGCACACTCTTACTAACTCCTCTCTCTCTCTCAATTTTCAGTTTGTCTGTCTCTCATATGAAATTAAATTGCTTTCTCTGCTGTGAAGCATTTCAGTGTGTACCATCAAGCGTTTTATTTTCAGAATTGCTTTCTGAATGCCCTCCAAAAATGCACACATGCTCACACTATTCCTTATCCTCATCTCCACACAAGCAATATTGAAAAGTGGAATTTGACTGCGTTTGACTGTGTCGGTTACTCTCTCCGCACCGGTCCCAGGTTTCAGACTTCTTGTCCTCTCGTGTTAAACCGTGTCGTCTCGCTCAGGCGCTAGAGTCGCAAGGTTCTGGGTTGTTGTTGCCATGGGAGCAGGTTCTCGAGCGATGCTGCCAGCTCTTTCCAGCCTCAAGCTTTGCAGTGGGTGTGTGAGAAAGCGGGCATCATTGGAGCTTGGCCCAGTCTCTCTCTCTCTTCCCTTTTTTCCATCTCCCGCTCTTTTAGTCTCAGATGGCATGTCTTGATATGAGTCTTTAATGCCCCAGTTCCCATATGCCACCAGTTTACTTTGCCATTTTGCCATGGGAGTTGTGCCCTCACTTATTCGCATATAGAAACCACACTCCATGGATCAACAGTGCTTATTATTGATGTTTGTGTCGGGGGGGTTGCTTAGTCAGTAGAATGTTGTTTTATGGTGCGTTTGTTTCTGAGAATAAACGTCAGACCATTCCTTCCAGTAAAAGGCTCTTATTGGTATGCCATACACTGTAGTATTTAAAAATCATTTATAATATAATGCATGTAAAATTGTATTATATATATATATTTTTTTTTATTTAAAACTGACTACAGTACTGTTCAAAAGTATGGAATCGGTAAGAATTAAAAAATAAAATAAAAAGTCACTTATGCTCACCAAGGCTGCATTTATTTGAAATATAATTAAAAATACAGTAAACGGTAATATTTTGAAATATTCTTGTAATTTTAAATAACTGTTTTAATACATGTTAAAATGTAATTGTTTCCTGTGATGGCAAAGCTGAATTTTCAGTATTACTACATCACATAATCCTTCAGAAATCATTCTGATATGCTGATTTCATGGTTAAGAAACTTTTTGCTTATTATTATTAAAGTTAAAAACACTTGTTGCTGCGTAATATTTTTGTGTAAATTTTATTTATTTATTTTTTTCAGTTTTTTTTTTTTTTTTGATCAATTGGAAGTTCAAAAGAACATTTATTTGAAATGGAAATATTTTTTTAACATTATAAATGTCACTTTTGATCATTTTAATGCATCTTTGCTGAATAAATCAATGCTATCTCACAACCAATTCGTACGTATTTTACGAGGTGGCTAATTTGTACAAATTCGTACGACCTCACTCGTATGATTTTGTTCATTTTCTGTGAGGGGTAGGTTTAGGGGCAGGGTTAGGGTTGGTCATTCGTACGAATTCCTACAAATTTGCCACTTCGTAAAATACGTAGGATTTTTCACAAACTGTGCGAATTCATACAAGTCGGGTCATACGATTTAGCTACCTCATAAAATATGTATGAATTTCTGTGAGATCTGGTTGGAATAAATGTATTCATAAAAAGAACTTACTAATGTTTAATACAAGTTTATCTTGTTTTAAGAGTGTGTAGGATGTTGTACTTACTGGAAAACAAGACTAAAAGTGCGAAATGATACATCGCTAGCCTTCGGCTGTTACATGCTCAGTCTTGTCCTCACAGGTCAACAGGGTCTGTGAATTTGTGTGATTTGTATGTGTGTGCTGCTCACTGTTATCACATTCTCACACACACCCACCTGTAAAAACATGGACTCTGAACCATGCGGTAGCTTCATGAAGTCTTGCTGCAGTTAAGACCTCATTTATCACTGTGTGTGTGTGTGTGTGTGTGTGTGTGTGTGTGTGGCTTAGGGTTTCAGTGCCTGGGAGCCATAAGCCCCAGAGATGGAGCGGCTAGTCGAGACAGGAAACATGGAGCTTTGTGATTGTATGTGAGACTGTTTTTGGTTCATGGACCTCTGCATTCCTACACTGTCAGATGTGAGATTGAGACTGGATTTTGAAGAAGAAATTGGTACTAATTACACGATGCTTACCTGTTTGTCACCCAGCATGCCAGTGCCGATATTCAATCTGACCCATTCTGTGAATTTTCACAGAAGAAAATGTGATTCTGGGCTGTAAAATTTGTTTCTGCACCCTCCCCTTACACCCTTACCGTCTTGACCCGGGAGCTATTATTGATAATGTTCTCACTATGTAGTTTTCGAAACAACAACAACTCAGTTCAAAACCAAACTAGATTGCCTCTATTATAATTAAGCGGTACTGGAATAGCTCAATGTGACGCACATTCAGTTAATGGACACACTTGTCTATTTTTGACACAGTGCGGCTACTCAAGCCACTTTGTTGATCTAAAATGTATGCATGAATTGATTTATATGTTTTTTTTGTATATTTAGTCTTTTATATTCAATGTGCTTTAATGATTTTTTAATATATTATTTACATTTTTTATTATTATAAATTCACATGCATTTACTTAATGAATGAATTAATAAAATAGGTTAATTGATTAATTTTCTATTATTTATTAATTTAATTATAAAACTATCTATCTGTCTGTCTGATACATATAAAATAACACAATTTTTATATTTTTGACTTTTGAACAGTAGTGTAGTCTGTATTTAATATACATAAGTGAAATGAAAGCCACCTAAATTAAATCATTTTGGGTGTTTAAAAAAAAATGGGAAAGGCGGTAACCATATACTCCATAAGGTCAGAGTTCACTCACAATAGGTCAAAGTCCTGTTTGGAAGAATCTCTGGAATGCCCTGAATGTGAGGGTCTGAAGCTCAAGGACGCTTCAGTTTCGGCTTTGGCGGTATTGTGCTAATTGTTGATGCTGTCAGTTGTAATATTACCTCCTGCTGTCCTGCCCATTTTGTCCTCACTCACACACACCTCTCTGTAAAAATCAGTGTGGCTGTGTGTGTGTGTGCGATCACAGATGGTGGTGGCTCCATCAGTGCTTCCAGAGTCAACCTTAAATCTGTGTTGTGTGTTTTTATGCATATGTGTGTTTATAAAGAGCGTTTGGTGGTCTACAATTGTTTGCAGACTGCGTCTGTGTGCGTGTGTGTTCTTGATCATAAAGGTCATCTTGTGGTTCGGTGGTTGCTTCCAGACAGTGTGTTTTGCCTCTTTGTATGTGTGCATGGGTTCTTCATTACTTCCAGCCGTAAACTTTCCCAGCCGAGTCTCCGAGCCCATCCTGGCTGAAGATCTTTCCCAACATCACATCATGCTCACCCTCATTCAGCACAATTCACCCTCCTCCTCCCTCTGGATCTGGATGGATTGATGCTTGGATGAGGGAACGCCAGCAAAGGATCTGCATTTTTAACTTCCGACCCTGACGTTTCTTTCATCTGTCGATCAGCGCGGCGCGGTTGCGGTGTGTGTGCGTTTAATGAGTGGTAACTGCAGGTTTTGAAGTTTTTGCCAGTTTTTTTGGTGGGTTTTTCACTGTTGTGTTGTGCGCCAGGAGCGGACCGACTCTAGCTGCGGGACAGATTACTGAAACAGCCCTCCGCTTCCTTTTGGAAAATATTTTTAGGAACGCTTGGGTTCTGGCACGTCATGCCTCCTGAATTTTGAACAAAATTCTGAATGTTTTGGACAACTTACGCCTAAAAGCTCTGATTACGGGCAGCCTTTGTTCCTCACAGAGGCTTTTTTTCTGGCTCGCTGGCTCCTAAATGCCTCAACGCTGAGTTTATGGAAAACCCCTTTTTGGACTTTGTGCAGTTTGTTGATAAAAGTTTTTTTTGTGTGTGTTTTGTCTGCATACATTGATCAGATCATCCAGATTGGCTGGAGAAAAAAAGAATGACTTGCCTTTTGGCCATGAACATGTACGTGCATGTATGTGGGTGTGTGATTGAGGAGGAAAGCGACAGAAAGAAATCAGGATTCAGAAACACGGCTACACACATCTGCTTCTCATTGCTCAGTCCACAAAGGAGCCAAAAATTATGGTGACTGGCAATGTACACGCACTGAAACACATTGAATGAGAACATACATTGGGCAGCAGTGAAATGGAGCATGACGTTTCAAGCCCACCTCTCTGCCCACACCCAAATCCCGCTGACCCCTTGACACTGAGCCTCTGAAATCACCAAACAGCCCAGGGCAAACTCGGCATATGTGAAAGACATCAGAATGAATGGACGGACACGCACACATTCTGATGGGAAGATGTTGGAAGACAGAGATTATATTCAGAAAAGCAAACTAATATGTGAATTCACTGTATTTATGAAATAAGTAGATGTTCTAGTACTTTTTGTTACATTAATTAAATAATAAAATAAATATTAATGGGATAATTCACCCAAAAATTACAATTGTCATTTACTCAACCTCATGTCGTTCCAAACCCTCATGAGTGAAACACAAAAGAAGATCATCTGAAGAATGTTGGTAACCAAACAGTTGATGGTAGCCATTGACTTTCATGTTTATTTAGCAAAATTCTTTAAAATACCTTTTTGATTCTTTTCTGTTCAACAGAAAAAACTAACTTATAAAGGTTTGGAACAGCTTGAGGGTGAGTAATGATGACAGAATATTCATTTTTGGGTGAAATATATGATAAATTGTTCCCCATCCACACCCAAAAATTAGTTCTAAATTAGTTCTAAACCTGTATGACTTTTTCTTCTGTTGAACAGAAAAATATGAAATATTAAAATAAATTAAATAAAATAAATATTAAATATTACAGTTTCATATAATTTTTCTCTGTTCTATTGTATTTTTTTCTCATAACAAAATATTTGGAAATTGCATTTTAGATATAATTGTTGCATTGTTGTTTGCTTGTACTTCACTAACTAAAAGTCACTAACTAAATATGACTAAAGAACTAAACACACACACTCTCTCTATATATAATATTGATTGTTTCGAATATAATGGTTTAATGCCACTCACATGCAACGTGGTGAGGTCACATGATACTAATGTTTGAAATGTTTATCATTTGAGTGTTCTCTATACAGAATTCAGTACACTAGTATTTGATTCAGATCATTGTCACAGATTCAGAGGAGTTGCCAAATGTGAGCTGATCTTATTAACACAATGATCGCTCTGAGAGAAGAGAGACAGGTGTGTGAGTCCGCATGCACGGATAATTGCTCTTCCGCTGATGCATGGAGGGGAGTGAGAGTGTGTTTAAGACTCTTGAGGGACTCTTCATCTATGACGTTAGCACTAATGAAACATGTCTGTCGTTTACCCTCATCATGTTGTTCATCTGTAAACCACATTCTCTCTAGGTTAAGTCAGGCCGTTCTGCTCTTTCTGTAGATTACTGTAATTTTCATAACAGCTGCACACCAATATTTTCCTCACAGATGGCTTGACCACAAAGAGTCTGGTACCAAATTGAGTCCGATAATTCTTCTTTTAGTATCGACTCAGTTCCAGGGCTTTTGACATCCCCAATTCTACCTCATATCGGTTACACTGTGAGCTTTATTAGACTCGCTTTGGCGTAGCCCGCCTCTGTTCTTTTGTGTTTACAACACCCACTGTTGGAAAAAATAGGCCACGTCCAATCAAAGTTCCTCGTGCGTGTGATTCAACCCACATATACACACATTCACAGTTATCGCAAGTAACACAGACAAGCCGTCATCATTCCTCCAGTGTTGCTCACTCATTGACAACGCACCCAGTACTTGAATGTGTTCAGTTTATTGTCAATATTCAGCAGTTTAACATCTATTGTGGTCCAAAATATGCCTTTTTAATTCTCTCGTAGGTTTCATTGCAAATTTAGCATTTAAATAATTGAATTGGGTTGCAGAATAGGCTAAGCTGAGGCATAATTGACTCTAGCCTCGTCTGAGTGCCTGGCACAGAATTGGGAATGTGCTCATTGGCTCATTTTTTTGTGTGCGCTTCTCCGTCCATTTCGTTGTAATAATGCCCTTTATTCTTTCTTTTTTTCTTGTAGTGTTTCCGCAGCAGCACTCAAGAGGATCAGAGGAAACAAAAGAGGTGGAGGAGGGCAGAGAGAGGGGCAAAGTCAAAAGTAAGTGGTGAACAAGTAGATGCAGGACTGTGTTTGAGAGTAAGGAGTGGGGATGGGCGAGTTAATCTACAGTTTGCTTCTAATTTCTACTGTTCTGTGCTTTAAAGGGATAAATACCGAAATGCAACTTTTCAGAAAGGGTTTTAGCATGCTGACAGCGTGATGCGCTTTAGCACGCTGTTAGACTGTCAGCGGTGTAAACTCTCACAGTGAAGTTTAAAGCATCGCCCTTTAAAACATCACTGCTGCGTCCATCCAAAAAGCACTTTAACACATTCATCACCTTCAGGAATGAATTTCAAGACAGGTTTTTTGGACCTAAAATCGCCTGCTCTGAGAAATGTGAGGATTGGGACTGTTTTGTGCAATGAAGTATTATAGTATGTTTATTTAAAAATTTTTGCATACACATCCAGATGGTTGTCTTTGGCTTTTGCATCTCATCTCGTGCCTTTAGAACTGTTTAAAAAAAACAAAACAACAACTCTGTTTTTAAGAGGTTGTGTCAAGTTAAAATGGAGGCATAATATATAGGTACCATAATGGTTTTACGGCCACTTTAATTATTTATTTATTTTTTTAAGCATATATTTATCCGTATTGGTCGATATTGGATATATGTTGTCCGATTCTGGATATTATGCGTTCTAATTTTAATACTAATCATTTCATATTAGGGTTAAATGTAATATTTAACAAATATCAAAATGAATATCCATTCTAGGGCTGCAAAACGATTAGTCATGATTAATCGATTCAAAATAAAAGTTTATGTTTACATACTATATGTGTGTACTGTGTATATTTATTATGTAATATAAATAAATACACACACATGTATATATTAAGGAAAAATGTTAATTTTTATGTAAAATATTTATATATAACAACATTAATTATATACAAGTGTTTACATACAAATACAATACATACAAATAATTTTTAAAATATATACATATATGCGTGTAAAATAAAATAAAATCTGTATATTTGAAAAAAATGTATCATGTTTAAAAATATATATATATATATATATTAGTGCTGTCAAACGATTAATCGCGATTAATCGCATCCAAAATAAAAGTTTTTGTTTACATATTATATGTGTGTGTATTATTATTATTTTTATTATTTTTTTTCTGAAAAAATATATCATGTTAGTTAATTAATTAATTTTTCACAATATTACTGTTTTACTGTATTTCTGCTAAAAAAACTGTATTTCAGCCCCCAAACTTGTGTAGCTGTGTAGTGTAGATAGACAAAACATTTTGATATCAGCCATTTATCAGTTATTATTGTTTACTTATCTCATTATTTGCTCTGTTTTTGAAATAATGCATCCTACACGCATAAAAATAAATGTCTGACCTCATCATGGTTTAATTATATAGGGCTTGTCAAATAATTATTCAGAAAACTCACCACCAAGTTGATTATAAAAATGTAGATTTCCACATTCCTCTTGAGGTGCACTGGAAAAAAGGGAGTAATTTAATAAAATAAATTGCTTTTCCTTTCTCTACTTAACAATCTGAGAATCAAACTAAGTAGTAGAGAAGGCGCCTGAGAGAGGTAATTTCTCACACAATTGCCTTGAACGCTTCTCTAGCCACTCCCTGATCTCCTGCTCTTGACTCAAGTCTGCTATTGGCTGCCTCGGTCTCTGCTGTCCTTCAATAAAGCATTGGATCCATGCTTTTTATACAAAGAAGGTCAATGAAACATGAAACCAGACCCTCCAACCACAGAAAAAAACGCAGACGCTTTCAGTACTCTAAACACACTCTGTCTTTCCACCCTCACCTTATTGCATTTATTTTGAAGCCTGAGGAAGTCTGCTTTTTTTCATGAGGCGGCGAGGAAATTCTGATTGCGAGGCAGATTATGAGCTGCTCTTGATTTTGCTATGAGATCCCGACACCTAGTTTTTCTTTTTGCCGGTTATTAAGCAGGAATGGTGGACACTGAGCTCCTATTACAGAAAGAAAATATTAGCTTCACATACATAAAGAGAGAGCGGGACCTTGGTAAATGTTGCTCTGCAAACCATTTTTCATAAACCCTCAATGCGGATTTTGCCTCAGTCGCTGACAATGATTAATAGCTCCTGTCAGTCACGTCGCTATGATAATAAGTGTGTGTACGCGTTTTTTTCTCTATAGGTGATTACACCCAGGAAGTGTGCGATATTGTGTGTAAATTCTGTCTGTTGCGCTACTGGAAAGTTATAGTAATGCATGTTCACCGGCTAAACTTTCACCTTTACAGAGAGACAGACTCGTCGCTTCAGGCTATTTCCTCAGGCGTAAAATCGTTTTTGTACTGTCAGTGATGTGACTGCAATGAATCAAAAGTAGCTGAATCAGAAGTTTTTTAGTAGTAGCTTAAAAAAGTATTTTTGCTTGTAATGTTTTTGACAGAAGTTCTCCAAGGCAGATCAAAAATACAGTGTAAATGGTAATATTGTAAAATGTTACTACAATTTAAACGAACCATGTTCTATTTAAATATATTTTTAAAACGCCATTTATTCCTGTGATGGCAAAGCTGAATTTTCAGCAGCCATTAGTGAAATATTACTTCAGTGTCACATGATCCTTCAGAAATCCTTGTAATATGTTGATTGGCTGCTGTAGAAACATCATTATCAATGTTAAAAACAGTTTTTATTTTGTGGAGTCTGATACATTTTTCAGATTAAAATAATAATAATAATTAGAATTTTTGCAGCTTTATATATGTCACTTTTTTCAGTTTAATGTGTCTTTGCTGAATAAAAGTATTAATTTCTTTAAAAAAAAAATCTGACAGACACTACACTCTAAACAACTTTGGGTTGAAACAACCCAGTATTTTTAGAGTGATATATCTGATATATCTGATTATAAAAAGACCAAGTTTAAATCTTTTCCCTACTAGATTGATAGCAATATAAAGTCTATATAAATCTGGTTGTTCAGCATTAAAGCATTGATTTTTTTTTTTTTTTTTTTTTTTCAACCAATGACAGACAGAGGCTGTGTTCTGGAAGCCTTAGTAGGATGTTTCTGTAAATACAACATTATCCTAGTCCAATTTCACCTACTAATATAGACAAACAAAAAACTTAAGTGGGCCAAAAAGCCTTGAGCCGTTTATGCAGAAATTTGTTCCGCTCATGTTTTATGAATCAGGCTCAGTGTTTGTAAATCTAATTGTAAATGTAGTATTTATGGACTAGTCGATTAGCATACAATTATCATTCAGATCAGTCTTATACATCCAGAGCTGGAGAATTACGACCCTTGTGTAATAATAAGCGACGGAGTCAGATATATAGCCCCTTCTTGAAATTATTGACCCTCTGCTGTGGAAGAATTATAGGCGGTCTCACCTGTCCTCCCCCCCAGTTCATAATCTGTGAGAGAGGGAAGCCAGAGCGGAGGGGACAGAGAGAAAACTAGCAGTTTGCAGGAAATAGACCCAAAGCCCGGTCATAGATCCAAACCAAGATGGTATCAAGAAAGACCCATGTTCCTTTCTTTTCAGAAGCTCTGCTCTGAAACTTAGTCAACATATTTATTTTCTACATAGACAGCATCCTGACTTAAATAGATCCTCATACATGACTGATGTGTAACACTCTACATAGGCAGCAACTTGTGCACCTCCTCACAAGAGACTTGGTTGCAGTTGAGTTTGCTGTTAGCACTTTGCTAAGCTAACGGTATGATGTTTGAAGCATAGCAGTGCATATACACACAAATATTAGGTACTATTTAATTACTTTAAACAGTAATTAAACAGTAATTTATCAGCACCTGTCTGTTTGAATGAAATACAAGTTTATTTATAGTCAGTATTTCTCTTGCCTCGTCTTGAATTTGTTTTCTTTAAGATTGTTACAGTACATTCTGGCTCTATATATCTACTTTTGGCTAAAACAAGGTATCTTAAGAGGCATCTTAATTAACATCTTTATCTTTTGGAACAGCTTTCAAGTCGATGCCTTAAAATGGTGCCTCAGTAGGCAGCTCTTTAGGTTTTGGAACAGGGTGAGAGTTTCTGGTTTGATGGATATATTTGCTCTCTCAGCAGTAATAGTTGTGATCTATCCCAGAAGTCTGCACTGCTGTAATCTATCCCATGATCCATGATCTAGCAGAGAGGCCATGACACGGCCTGCCAGCGGAGGAGATGGAGCGCTTCACCGGTTCTTGATGGGGAGGGGAAGTTGTTTTCCTCGAGATCTCGACAGACAGTAATACTCTTCGGTTTCAGCCCCCCATGAAGTTTTTCAGGCCTGTATTTGGCTCTGGAGTCGATCCTGTATCATAGTTCGATTTAAAGCTTTCAGGGCACCAAACGGAGGGAGAGCATCAAAATCTCGTCATGCCTGGCAGGGGTAATTTGACCCAGAGGAGCTGACAGAAACGTTGGAAGGAGCACGAGAGAGAGTGAGGTGAATAAGTGAAGAGGGATGAACGGGTAAATGAATTAGAGCTGGTTTCTGTCTGCGCATTTGCTCAGTAAAACATATTCACGGTGGCGGACCAAAGACAGCCTCTGTCATCTTTGATCCTAGTGGATTTACCACAACAAATATACCACTTTTCATCCTCTCATTTAAAATTTGAAATCATTTTTACACATTGGCATGCATTTACCAAGCATTACCCAAACCCCTTAGTATTAAACTTCTATATGAAATTTATTTATAGACATGAGTTATAATTCAAATATATGCCATATTTAGGGGAAAAAATATCGTAAAAACCTGTGGCCACGCCAAGTTTCATGTTCACGCCAAGGATTAGTGTTGGGCGATATGCTCCAGTCATATCGTTTTATCATCAGCCCGTGAGATCGCCGATACACAATATTATGCTAATTTATTTAATTATTTACTTAATTACCGCCAGATTTACTAACAGCTTGTGCTAGCGCAAACCGTCTTTGGTGGTAAAATAGTACCGCCTGGATTTACTAAAGATGTGCAGTGAAGAATTAGCGCTGAAAAGGTGTGAACAGTTATTTTTGCGCCTGACCTTACTGAATATGCATTTTTAGGAGTTTCCTTTTCAGACACAATATTTATGAGAGGAGAGTATTAAAATGAATCACGCAATGCGATTTAGTAACGTTTGCGCTCGTCAAATTACTGGTATTTGCGACATTATTTAACGCCCAAAAAACAATCTTAAAGCAGGCGGTAATTTGTGCTGCTCTTGGTAGATTGTGCTGGTCATTATGGAAATGATCTGGCTGCATCTGTTCTTTAATGTGCGCATTGTCAGTAAATCACACGCAGAATTTTCCCCTTCCATCGGCGCTTTTATAGAATTGCGCTCTAATGCTAATTTGCCCTGTTTAGTAAATCTGGTTTCATAGCCGGAGAGTGAACCAACTCCAGGGTAAGGCTAAAAGCAGCCTAATGTTAGTGTAAACTATTAACTACACATTATATCTTTTTAGTCAAGTAGCATATGGATGTCATGTCATAAAATATTTTTAATTTGACTGAATTTGTTTTTAACATAACAATTTAATAAAACATTGTAAGTTACTAATTCTAATGCTTACATTTCCTCAGAAAATGAGCAAAGAACATTTATATTCAGTCAGCAAGCGCACACTCAACAACAAAACTCTGGTGTTTCAGCGACGACTAATCTGAATGCCTCTTATTGGCCATTGCATTCTTAAGCACAATGGAATCGTGTGTGATTGGTTATAACGCGCAACACTTTAAAAATGCATAAAAAGAAATATGATGGAACAAATAGGCTCTAATATTAATTAGATAATAATACTAGCCTGATAATAATAATAATCGTCTTGATATCATCAAAGGCATCAGCCACAAGCAATATCTCTGACAATCGTCGATACACAATACTATCGTCTGTCGACACAACCCTACCAAGGATGATAAATATAATGATAACTGTAACTATAAAGTTTTGATAATCATTCTAATTCTATGAGAATATGGAAATCCACACCACAACTATAACGAACAATATCGTTGGAATCATTTCCAGAACTTTTTTTTTTTCCAGCTGATGAACGATAAATACATTGACAGTCAATCAGAATATACTTGAATTTAAAATGGCTTGAGCATTTAAAGCGACAGATGACATAATTACAACGTGTAAAAAAAAAAAATCACTTAAAACGCATTAAAAGCCACTTAGCAACACTCTTGAATCATGAGGTTGAGTTTTGCATTTCAAAAATGTTGCTGTTTTTGCTAATGTATGATATCCTTACAGGCTATATGACTTCTCTAAGTAAACAGTCTCTTGTCTGTCTACAACTGGGTCGATAAAAGAGAGCACTAAGGTCAGAGGTCGTGAGAGCGAGCTTCTGAAAGGAAATCGGCAGGCCTCCGTTGTCTGTTTTGACACAGACTTTGGCCTCCGAGTGAGGTTTTAATTGACTTGTAAAATTTTTCACTGCTTGTTGAGGTTTTTTTTTTTCTTTTGATTCAAGGTCACATTAGGTCTTATGTTATGACAAGTGCTTCTCCCCCCATTTCTCCCTTTTCCTCTGTCTTTGACAGACACAGACAGGTATGACACGTAACGATTCTGTTGACCTTTCACTATGTCACTTGGTATTTTGATAATAATACGGTTGTGTTCCCTCACTGTGACAATGTCTTTCTGGAAGCTCCTGAGAAACAATTAGCTGTCAGATGCGGTGAGGCTGGCCGTGTCCCAAGCCGCCTGCTGAGGAGTTTCAGCTCTGACAGAGTATCGATTCTCCTTCCTCGACCATCCTCTTCCTCCTGCTATCTCAGACTTGCATCTTCCCTTCTCTGTTCTTTCCAGTGGATGCAAAGTTAAAACTGCAGAAGGGAGGACAAATCTCTCTGGTGCACTCTCTTATTCTGTCTCACTTTCTCTGGAATGATATATTGTTTCTTTAAAAATGATTTTCTTAGCCTGGGAAAGAGAGTGTGATTCGGGCACTTTGTCAGATATATTAAAAGAAAAAGTTGTGAGAGCAGAACCAGAGGAAGACGGATCCTTTCGCTTACTCGACAGAAGTACAGTTATTCCGCTAGTCATCATTTCCGGGGCTTTGACAGATGTCTGAGTGCTCGACTGCAAGCTGTCATTAAAGCAAAAGTGGAAACTGCAAATACAAAGTAGTTTTGAAATTCATATTAATTTTTCACTTCAACTTTTCACTTAGATTGTTGTATATGTGCCATAATATAATATAATATAATATAATATAATATAATATAATGTGTTCAAGTTTGGCACAGTTTTTTTGTTGTTGTTGTTTTGGTTTGGTTTTTAGTTTTGGTTTGTATTGTTTTTATGTTTTGTTCAGTGGTTCTGTCCTGTGTGTGTGTGTGTGTGTGATGTAATATTTGTGTATACACGTTTGGCAGTTTTTTGTTTTTTTTCTTTTTGTTTTGTTGTGTTTGTTTTATATTTTGTTTTGTTCAGTGGTTCTATCCTGTGTGTGTGTGTGTGTGTGTGTGTGTGTGTGTACAAGTTTGGCAGTTTTTTGTTTTGTTTAGGTTGGTTTTTGCTTGATTTTTTTTGTTTTGTTTTGTTTTTGTGTTATTTTTTGGTTTTGGTTTGGTATTTGTTTTGTTTTTGTTTTGTTCAGTGGTTCTATCCTGTGTGTGTGTGTAATATATAATATAATATAATATAATATAATATAATATAATATAATATAATATAATATAATGTATGTGTGTACAAGTTTGGCAGTTTTTTTCTTTTTATGTTTTGTTTTGTTTTTTGTTTTGCTTTGCTTTTGCTTTGTTTTGTTTTGCTTTTGCTTTGCTTTGCTTTGCTTTGCTTTGCTTTTGCTTTTGCTTTGTTTTGCTTTTGCTTTTTGCGTTTGCTTTTGCTTTTTTTTGCTTTTGTTTTGTTTTGTTTTGCTTTGTTTTGCTTTTGCTTTGCTTTGCTTTGTTTTGCCTCCGTATCTGCTCTTAGCACATAGAGGACCAGTGCAGTAAAGAGTGGTTGAGGTTGTTTTTTTATCAGAGTGGTTCAGTGGTTCTATCCTTTGTGTGTGTGTGAGAGATGCATTACTCATTCTTTCCTCACTTTTTTGCCCTTATCAAACTTTCAAATCCCCATTAACACTGGCACAGGAGTTTTTACAAATCCCAAATTGTGAAATCTCTCTCTGAAATAGCAGTAGGAGGAGAAAGAGCAAGCCAGTGTAACCTCCCTCACTTCCTCTGACTGTCTATTAAAAAATGATGCTGCTCTCTGAGTGCTGCAGGCTGCATGTGTTAAACCGTCCACCTGCTTGCTGAGGATCTTTTAAATCAGAGAAACTTCATTTTATTCATTAATGATCTGTGTGTGGCCATGATCGTATGTCTAGTGTGTTCATGTTATGCTTTTAATTGAATCCATACTCAATTTTAATTTCTATAATGCTCCATATACGAAGCACAGATTATAACGTAAACCCACAGGTCAAAACCAGATGGAGACTCTGCATGCGTATGCTTTCATTGCTGATGAGATCACAAGCCAGATTTCTCCGCAATCAAAACCTGTGGGCTGTGTGTGCGCAAGTGTTTGGAGGCAGACCAATATGCACACATACTGATTATAGTAATTGTACACTAATGGAGATCGTTGCCACCACCAGTCTGAACTTCACTGTAGCCATCAACCTCTAATCTCTGGTGCAATGAGTCACGGGTCTCTGTACCTGTCTCTAAAATATCTCGCGCTCTCTCTCTCTTTTCCCTCTCTTTTTGCTAAGTTGTTTCTGCATTATTCCCCATAAGCTGAATTGGTTTCTCAACAGCCTATTAAGAAATTATCAGAGCATTGCAGCCAGAACAGAATCCCACGCAGCCGGTACAGAGCTCCAGGCGGCTTGAAAATGCCCTGCTTTCTTATATCTGCTGTACGGATCAGCAGCAGGGTGTTTAGACCATAAAGCAGGCAACTGTGACTTTCAAACTAGCTCTTTCTCATTATCTCTAGCTTATCTGGGTCAAAATTACTCAAATATTTGAAATTTAAACCTTTTTTGGTCCATTTACATGTTCGTTGATTTTGCTGGGTTCTGTTCACATCAGAAAGTCGCAATTACCAGCTTCCTGTTTGAAGTTGAAATTCCATAGAATTCCATCATGGACATTTGGATGGAATCATAAATTGATTTAGATGTGGTTATATGCCATTAAGCAAATATAGCAGCACTCAGGGAGCTAAACATTCACTTTTAAGCAGATAAAAAATAAAGTTAATACATTTATATCCTATTTAGAAAACAAATTAAAACACTAGTGTGTAAAAAAAAAAGCTTTAAATGAATCTTCCCTTTTGATAATTGTACACCCGCAGAGCAAGTGCTAGCATTGCCATTTTATTTCTTTGCACATCTGCCATGTGTTGTACAAATGAATGGTAGATGCCAAATGGAATATCGTATATTCGATTTGAATGGAATGCAGCGTTATTCCTTCCATTCGTTTGGGGAATTTGAAAAGAATGTGTATTGTAATACAGATTAGAGATTTTCCCCTTGCCTCATCACTTGAGCTAGCATTAGCGATTAGCCTACTCACACCAGCTTAATCCACACAATGGCTCAAACGAAAATAACACTTGCCTTTTACAGTTACAGCTAAATGCAGCAGATATTATTACTGATTTAATACGGCGTGTGGGTTCTGGCCAGCTCTTTGGAGATGTGTGTGGTTATGTTATTGAAGAGAAAAGCTGGCATGGGGAATTTTACTTGGTTTTGCTGTCTAAATCACGTTGACTCATCCACACTTGGGAAGCCAAAGCTGATTTTCCTCCTTTCTGCTTAGAAGTGTGTGAAAGGGAAATGCTGGAAAAACCAGGTCATACCAGCCTAAGGTGGTCAAGCTAGTCAAATAGTGAAAGCTGTGTTTTGAAATATGGTTACATTTGGATTGCATTTCATGAACCCTTTGGATAAATAAATCATGAAGTCTGAATTCACAAAGAAATACGTTTTTGTGCAGATATGAACTGCCATAATGAGATTTTTTTTTTAATCACAAAACAGCTTTCAGTGGGCAAATCTTGAGAAAAAGCATTTAAATCCTAAATCACAACAGTCACGGTTTGGATTTATTGTAAAGTTACTTGAAAACTAGTCTCAGCCTCAGACGTCACGCCCCACGGAACGTTGGCTAAACGTCTGATGCATATGGCACACTTTTCTGGAAACACTTCAGGAATGTCGAAGTCGTCATCTGACTGGTTGAATCAAACCGGATTTCCGAGAGACGCGAGTGTCGTGTTTATTTTCGGTCCGCCGGGAAACAAAGATGCCGTGGCGCCAAACGCCCTCACGAAAGAAGAAAGCCGTCGTATTTACAAATGTGACGACGAACGCTTATCAGGTCAACTAAATGCTGGATTTTCAAAAGTATGTGAAATATTTAAAGTTCGTGGCATAGAAACTTAAAAATACATCTGAGAGTTTCACACACCGGTTTGTTATTGTGACGACATTTCCACGCCCCGAAACGTGACGCTGAACGAAACGAACTGTGATTGGCTGTTTGACATGTCGGTCAAACGGCCTCATGGGCGGGCCTTGGCCAATAAAAGCTACCATACATTCCAGACCTTCAGCCGTCAGTCTGAGGTCTGGCTACGCGAGACTACTTGAAAACAAACTTCATCTGAAATGAGCATATTTGTGTCTTAACAAACTATTTGAAGTATTTTAATGAATTGTATTCTTTTCTTAATGCATATTAAATATTATATTATATTATATTATTAATAGTGCTGTCAAACAATTAATCGCGATTAATCGCATCCAAAATAAAAGTTTTTGTTTACATGTGTGTACTGTGTATATTTATTATGTATATATAAATACACACACATGCACGTATATATTTAAGAAAAATGTTATATTTGTGTATTAAATATACAAATATATTATAAATTATATACATGTAAATACATGTAAATATTTTCAAAATATGTACTGTATGAGTGTGTGTTTATATATACATAATAAATATACACAGTACACACACATATTGTAAACAAAAACTTTTATTTTGGATGCGATTAATCGCGATTAATCGTTTGACAGCACTAATTATTAATAAAAATAGGTTATAGTTTAAGATGATAAAGCTTGTTAAACAGTGAAACTGCCAATAATTTATATTATATTGTATTGTATTGTATTATATTATATTTATAAAACAGGTCATAGTTTAAGGTGATCAAGCTTGTTAAACAGTGAAAGCTGTTAATATAATATAATATAATATAATTTTCCTGTTTTATAAGATTCTGTTTTACTCTCTTACTTTGTTTCTCTGTGCAATATCTCTGAATGTTTCTGACACATTATAGATTACAGTTTGATGTTTTTAATTATGTTGATGTGTTTCCTTATAAAATAGGACTACCACACAACTCTCTCTCTCCTAACAGACATTATTATATTTACACACACATATATACATATTCAAATACACACACAAAAAAAATGCAACTCTGCATTCCTGTTCCAAGCATGTCAGTTTCTCTGATTGTGTAATCCATCCTGCTGGCTGAACCGGTTCTTCTCCAAACCATTCATGCTCGTGAGTCATAAATTAAGAAATTACATCTCATAAAACCGTCTGCTTATCTCGCTCAAGTATAAAATGAGAGTACGTTAAGAGCATATTGTTTAATTCCTAGACTCTCTAGCCACTCAACCCCACAATGTTATTACAAAAAGAAAAAGGTTCTAAGCAACACTCAATCGTTTTTCTGGCTGATAACTTCAAAATCTCTCCATCTAAATCGGTTGCGCTTTTCCAAACATTTACAAAAACACTCACATAACGGTCACTGTGTACACAACTGCTTTTCTATAAATGACTTTCTCTTGAATAATCGGAACAAAGCCCTTAAAGCCACATGCATCGACCTGCTGCTACCACAAAAACAATCTCTTGCTTGTTATTATATGAGTACGAACGAATGAAATGCCCTTTGATACAGTTTTAATTTCAGCTTTTGTTGTTCCTCTTACAGTTGAGAGGAACACTGAAGGGCATAAAACTGAGATGAAGAAAAGGTACAGACATAGTCTGGAAGACTTAATGCAAGATGGACAGATAGACAGAGAACAAGGGCACATTGGGAGATTTGAAAAGAGCAATGTGCTCTCTGGATGATGAAACGTGTGTGTCATCCTGAAAGTGTGTGTATGCTTTTTGAAACAGTGGCATGGATCTTCAGGATTTTCTGGGAACAAATCGTGTGTGTGTGTACGCATCTGGTTTTGCCTGCACTAAATGGATCAGCACCTGAATCCATGCGTTTGTGGACCTTTTTTTTGTGTTAAAATTAATCTTAATGCCTTAAAGGGATAGTTCAAAAATGACAATTCTGTCATTTACTCACCCTCAAGTTGTTCCAAACCTCTGAGTTTCTTTTTTCTGTTGAGCACAAAATAAGATATTTTGAAGAATGTTGGTAACCAAACAGTTGATGGTAGCCATCGAATTCCATAGTATGGAAAAAAATAAGTGAGGATCAATGATCAATCAGTTCCAAAATCTAATACAAAACTTGTGCTAACTAAAAGAAAACAAGTTGATAAAAAGACCAAATCCAATCTTTGGTAAGAAAATATAGGTTATTGAGAAATTTATAAGCAATTTTTGTAGGCTGGTTATATTTGACTGGGAACACCACAAATGTAATAAGGTAAAAAAAAAAAAAGTACAAAAAGGGTCTTATTTTTAGTTAGTTTTTAAGTTAGTATGTTTTAATCCAATGCAATTACATTAAAGGGATAGTTCACCTTCAGTTAGTCCCCATTATGTGCATAGTGTTTTTTTTTTCTCCATACTATGGGAGTCAATGGGGACCAGCAACTGAAGGGGAACTGTCCCCATTGTTTTTTTGTTTTTTTTTGTTTTGTTTTTTTGTCAATACATCATAGCAATCCAGATGTTTAAGCTTGCAAGTCATAAAAAACACATGCACAGGATCATCGTGTGTAAGATGGACAGGAACTAGTCTGTATGCTGTCTCAAAACCTGACCTAGGCCATCCTTATTATTGAGACTTGTTTAGGAGGTTAGTTTTGAAACATGCTCACAGGATTCAGCAGCATTCCGCACGACGAATTGAGTCACACTGTGGGAAAAAATGTGCATTCTTAATGGCCACATCTGTATTTACAATGGATTCTCCATTGTTCTCTTCTAACAGTAAATGCTCACCTCACTTACAGCAGTCAATAGAAAATAAACGCATCTTCCTGAACTGTAAATGCTCAGGGTGTTCAGTCAAACCGAAGTAGCTCAGCAGGAACAAGATTTATCTGGGAACAGCAATGCGTGCCAGAGAGCGAGAACTGACCACAATACTAATTATTAGTCGGATTTCCTGTATAAAGCCCCTTTGGCATTAAGTGGGTCATACAGTGGGTTAGCCATAGAGGATTTGTGAAGTATTAATGCCTGCAGCTGTGGTTATTGGAATTTATTCATTATGGAAATTATGTTGGCTTTTTAAGCCCTCTGTAATGAGTGTAGTGGCATGAGGGTTTTGACTGCATGTTCTACTGTCCAAGAACAAGAACTATGAATATGATGGCTAAAGTCCATTCATGAGGGCTAGGCCGAATAATTTGCTCTTTGAAAATGTTATCTAATCCCCATAATCCACAGAGTCCACCTGATCATCTGAAGCAGTGCAGTTCAGGTTAAAGTAGGCCACAGTGTAATGGGGGTCAGATTTTGATCACACTTTGGGGCCCAGATGTCCCCAGAAGACTATGAAAACCTGAAACCACCTACATCATGAGGAGTCTTGATTTATAAAGTCTTGATTTAAACACAAGGTTTGCATGACAGACCTGAATCAAGATGTTGCAATCTAAACTAAATCAGTTTTTGTATGCATTATTTATTTAAATAAAATCATTGTTTTTTTTGTTGTTGTTTTTTTTCAGTATATAAATATGAATATTTTTCAGTATTCAAAAATAATTTTAACAGTAATTTTACTAATTGTGAGATATAAATATTATGTAAAGTAAATGTACTTTATTGCAGCAAAAAAAAATTTATTGCCCAATTATGCAATATTATATATTGACTGCATTGGCATTGGCATAAAAAAAACATATGTTAATATAAATGCATGTAATCATAGCAAATAAGTTGCATGGAATATTGTGGAATTAAAACAGTATTATTATTTTTTTTTCAGATTAACAAAATATTTCTAATGTTCTATGTTTAAAAAGATTTTTAAAGTTGTAAATACAATTAACTTACAATTAAATTTTTTAGCGTAAAAATGTAATGTTTAACTTGATGTGTTATACTTGCTTTTTCTTTGTAATTATATTGGTGAAATTTACTAGTAATTTCTGATTGAAATTTGTTTGTGTAGTTTTAAAAAATGTTTAGTATCCATAGATAAGCCAGATTTTTAAGGCAGGTTTTGTGACTGACACAGGTGGAACTACTACTTTTTTTAATCAACTGAGTAAAGACTGTCAACCAATATTGATAATGTCAAAATATCCACTGCTTATTTGATCTGCCCAGTATGTCGTTCTATCGCTAGTCAGCAATTTTACAAATAAATTCAGCTCTGGGCAAATTGAATTGACCCCTATGTGATCTTTCTGACAGATTTCTATTGTATTATTTGCTCCCAAAAGCCCTCTTTAGCAGTAATAATCACTTTCTCTCTCTCTCTTTCTCTCTATCTCTTTCCCCACCTCTCTGAAGACTGCTGAATCTGTCAGCCCTGGTAAAGTTATTGACTTTTACCCACAATACTGTGCAAAAGAGAGACTTTTCTGTGGAAAGTCTCTTGGAGTCACACCTAATAAGGTGTGTGCGTGCGTGTGTGTTGGCCTGCGGCATTAGAGTCTTGGCTAATTAAACCCCAGTGTAATTTATTAATACAATGTGTTCTGGATGGAGCTGCCGGTTGTGTGTTTAAGTGAGAGCAATTAGGAAACCTATCAAGTGGAAAAGATACGTTATCTCTGCAGTAAACTCCATAGCTGGAGGGAAAACAGGGAGAGAGAGGGATGGAGAAGGAGGGATAGATAACAGAGGAAGCTTTTCCTTGCTTCACCGCTTCCGAGAAAACTCTTCGCCCCCTAAACTAGTCAACAAACTCTTCTTCCACTCTTTTAACTCCTTAACTGCAAGATTGCACCACATAATTCTGCTTTCAATGTTTTGTTTGGCCGAATGCTTGATTTTATGCACCTGCAACTGTTTTGTCCAGTCGAAGTCAATGGGGACCAAAACAACATTCATTTCACAGTTTAGTTGTTTCATAGTTAAGATTGTTAAGATTTCACCATATCAACTAGTTTGTAAGTCGACTTAACTAGAGTATTTGGCCCCTCAGCTTATGTTGAAAAACATATGTTGAATGATATCACATTCTCAACATTTATCACAAGATCTTATGACAGATGCAGGCTTTAATTGAAAAAAAAAATGCTGAAACAAGTTATTTGTTAACTAGATTTTAAATATATTTTATGATTATTCTTTCAGTATAGAAATATGGTATAATTTTAGTCATTTAATCAAATATTTAAAAAATTGTTGTTATTATGCATAAACATTATGTAAAAAATGGTCTTTTATTGCAGCAATGTTTTATCTTATGTACAGCAGCTGTTCTTGTCCAAAACCAAAACACCATTTACTGTAAAAAATAAAAAAGAAAGATACCGCAGTTCAGTTGTTTCAAATTATTATTATTTTTTTCTTTTTTGTAAGTTGACCTAACTATGTTGAAAAACAATTGTTGAATGATATCACATTCTCAACATTTATCGCAAGATCTTATGACAGATGCAGGCTTTCATTGAGAAAAAAAAATGCTGAAACAAGTTATTTGTTTAACTAGCTAGATTTTTTAATGTATTTTTATTAAAAAAATCAATATAGAAATATGGTATATTTTAGACATTCAATCAAATATTTTAAAAATTGTTATGCATAACGATGTAAAAAATGTTCTTTTATTGCAGCAATGTTTTGTATCTTATTTACTGCAGTTCTTGTCAAGTGAAAGTCAATGGGAACCAAAACATTTACTATAAAAAAAAAATGATACCACAGTTTGGTTTAATTTAAAATGAAGGTTTTTTTTTTTTTTTGGTAAGCTGACTTATAAAGAGCATTTGACACATATAAACAATATGACTTCTCAACATTTATCACAAGATTTTGTAAAAAAAAAAAAAAAAAAAACTTTTCATTTTTTTTTTCAATTTTTCTTTTTTCACAATCTTTTTTATATTCACCACAGTCATACATTGTACTTTATTCAAAGTTGTAAATAAAACAATTCCAATAGAAAACACTACTCCAATCTTTCCACCTAATTTCATATGTAATTCAGCGTGTTACTTTTTAATTATTTGTGAAAATTTACTAGCAATTTGTGAGTTAAAACTGTTTCAAAACACATTTCTTTTGGTTTGGAATGCCATTAGGCTGAGTAAATCATTTTTGAATGAACTCTCCCTTTAATTAGAAAGGACCATCCACATACTTTTGTCCATGTAGTTTATTCACCCATCTGTTCATTCATTTTGTTCTCTTCCTCCATTGAAATGCTTGTTTTTGCTCTTCTATCTGGCAAGCGAAGCCAAGTTTGCTGGCCGATGTCTGGAATGTGGATCGCTGTGTTATTTTACACTCCCATCAGGGGCACGATCCCACCAGTGGACACACACACAAAGACGGCCTTGTCGTTCCGGTGCAGAGTCGTACTTGGCTTCCTCCGTCTCTAATTGTCTCCCTCTCTTCCTTTCCAGCAGTCTCTCTCTCAGTCTTTTGTTAACATGCTAGCACACGCGCACAATCGCTCACAGCTAGCGCTAAGTGGTAACCATCTACCCTAGCATTACTTCAAGGGCACTCTGAAGCGAACGGTTCTTTAGTATTCAATTTTGTGATATTATCACAGACCTGCCAGATAAAAGTACTTAATGGCGCTGAGTACAACAGCGCACATTGTAAACTATTGACATTCATGTCGAGGTTTCGTTCGGGCGAAATCGAGGCACACGAAGGTGCGAAGACAGTCCCTTAACTTTGTGTGTGCGCGTGCATATTCGAGGTAATGGCTCGAGGGATCCTCTCTGTATTCTTAGCTTGTTGAAGGCGCTGAAGTGGAGAGAATTATAGATTCGGCACAATGAGCAGTCAAATTTAATCAACATGCCTGCTGTTCTCCATGAGGCACTGGGAAAGATGACACAGCTCAACACCACTGCCTGCGCGTGTCTGTGCGCATACGTGCATGCCATGAGTTTGTTTCTGTGTAGCAGACTGCGAAGGAACCAAACTTGTCAACATTTGTTAGTGTTTGAGTTATTCAGGTGTGAATGAGGCAATGTGAAATTGGATTTGTGGATGAGTCGCTCCAGACCATAGGTCGATTTTCATTTAGGAAAAGGATTGAGCTAGTTTAGCAGTTTAGTATATAGTCAAAATTGATGCGATTACTTTCTTATTTAATTCTTGGTGCATTCCTAATGTTGACCAATAGCTGACAGACATTTTTAGGGAAGGGGTTTTCCAATTTGGTGATGCCTAGTATACACAAATAATATATTATTGTAAGGGACCCCCTTTCTAAATTTTTATTTTTAACTTGAATTAAAAGATTCCCGTGCTGCTTCCAGTTACTTTAGCTATACAAAAAATGTACTTGATATTGCAACCTGTTATATTATTTATTTTTATAATCATAAACACTCACGCAAATAGTTTTACTGTATACAGCACTTACAGTATCGCGGTTAATAAATCTAAAGTCTCGCAAATAAGGATATATTTTCGTGTAAAAATACCCATTTATACTGTGAGAAAAATAATAAGTGTGATATTAATGGCATTAATGTCAATGAAAATTTGGCAGCACATTAGATTAGGGTATACATATTCACTATTAACTAAGAGTCGGGTTAAGGTATATTATAAGTTAACCAAACATTAGTTGCTTTAAAAAACAAAAACAAAAAGCTATAAAATACACTAATAATAGAATGGAAAATAACAATAATAATAATAGAAAAAAAAAATTATATTATAAAGACATAATTGTTTTTATGTTGAATAATTGCCTTTTTGCCACTGTAATAGAATCAAACAAATGATTAAATTTGAAATCATTGAAAAAGTTATTTAAAAAGTCTTTTTTTCTACCCACTATGAGAGTACAGTTTAAATTAAACTTTTTAAATTTAATTCATATTTAATTTATTTGTAAGGTGCACAATTAATGTTGTTAATTAGTTTATTTAATTACATTCATAATATGTATATGTGTGTGTATGTGTACACACACACACACACACACACACACATTTCTGTGGACCCCCAACACCTTTGCTGTTCCTGGTCTCCCAAGTTGCTAGAAAATGATGCCAAATTGTTGATCTTACTTAAGTCAGATGTGTGACCTCAAGTGATTATTTTCAAGTAGTCACAGGATTATTTCCAAATTGCCTAGAATGCAGCATGACTGCCTGAACATCTCTGTCGCTTTTGGAGATTAATGGGGATGGGCTGATACACCAGGACATTAATGAACTCTGTCCTTAACAAGAGTCGTTTAGATTACATTAGCATAAAACAGACTCTCTATCCTCACGGCTCCGTGGATCCTACGATCTTCCAACGTGCACGTCACGCTCACACACATGCACGCTCCGCTTTGATCCCTGCCCGTGTAACAGCAGTTAATGCATTGCTGACAAATTGCATCAAAATTGTTTTTGAGGAGATTTATGAAACTAAACTGCATTTGGACATTCTGCGCTCGAACCTGGCTTATGAAAGCCTGGGCTATGTGTTTCACTCACTTTCATCTCCCATTCACTCTCTCTCTCTGCGGCTGACAGCTGTAGAATGGAGTGATTATCTGCAGCACCAGTGATTGAGCGCAAAAAAGCAGGAGCGTGAGAGGGAAAGACAGCAAGAGGCAGAGATTGTGATAGAGATGTTTCAGGAACGCTAATGAGGAAGAGGGTATATTCAGCAGCTTTATGAAGGCACAAATACAGACGGTCTGTCTAGCGGAGAGGGTGAGATGCTCTTTACCTGTTTGTTTGTCCCCATCGTCCTCCTGGCGACCATCAGAGCCCTGAACTAGTTCATATCCAGCCAGAGTAATTACCTTAACCTTTGCACTCGTCTCTCACTTGATTGGGACCGGCTGGGTAGTGAACACACTCTCCTTCGCTCTCTCTTCATCCCTCACCACACACACATACGCATGTTAGACAAGGGCATTCTTGCTATTAACCTCAATCTGTAAGTGCCTCAGTGCAGCTTTGCTCAGTCGTAAACACTTTAACTGTCCGTCCTGCATCTCTGTCCTGATTCCCCTTCATTTTCCAGTCAAACACCAAACAATTTAAAGGGATATGAGATGTGTATTTAAGCTTTTATTTGTATTCTGTCATAATTTACTCACCCTCATGTCATTTCAAGCCGTATGGCTTGGTTTCTTTCAAGAAACAAGAAAAGAGAAATGTTGAGGAATGTCCTGGCTGGGTCGTTCTCAAAATGTCTTTACAGACACACAAAAAAGCTTTAAAATAGTGAAGAAACTTTCCTGTAACTATAAATGAGGCATCTATATCTTAATCATATATTAAATAATATTAAATTGTTTGACTGTATTTTTTTGCACATTTAAAAAAGTCACTGGGGTTACATTGTTGAATGTTAATGTGAAAAATTTTCATTACAAATTACATGTATGTATGTGTGTATATATATATATATATATGTGTGTATATATATATATATATATATATATATATATATATATATATATATATATATATATATACAGTACAGGTCAAAAGTTTGGAAACATTACTATTTGTAATGTTTTTGAAAGAAGTCTCTTCTGCTCATCAAGCCTGCATTTATTTGATCAAAAATACAGAAGAAAAACAGTAATCTTGCAAAATGTTATTACAATATAACATAATGGTTTCTGTTTTAATATACTTTAAAATATAATTTATTTCTGTGATTCAAAGCTGAATTTCCATCAGCCATTACTCCAGTCTAAAGTGTCACATGATCCTTCAGAAATCATTCTAATATGCTGATTTATTATCAGTGCTGGAAACTGTTGAGCTGCTTAATATTTTTTTGGAACCTGTGATATTTTTTTCAGGATTCTTTGATGAATAAAAGATTAAAAAGAACAGCATTTATTCAAAATAGAAATCTTTTCTAACAATATAAATCTTTGCTATCACTTCTTATCAATTTAACACATCTTTGCTGAATAAAAGTTTTAATTTCTTTCAATAAAAGAAAGAATAAAAATTTACTGACCCCAACCTTTTGAACAGTAGTGTATATTGGTAGAAAAGATTTCTGTTTTAAATAAATGCCCTTCTTTTTAACTTTTTATTCATCAAAGAATCCTGAAAAAAATATCACAGGTTCCAAAAAAATATTAAGCAGCTCAACAGCTCATGATTTCTGAAGGATCATGTGACACTTTAGACTGGAGTAATGGCTGATGGAAATTCAGCTTTGAATCACAGAAATAAATTATATTTTAAAGTATATTAAAACAGAAACCATTATGTTATATTGTAATAACATTTTGCAAGATTACTGTTTTTCTTCTGTATTTTTGATCAAATAAATGCAGGCTTGATGAGCAGAAGAGACTTCTTTCAAAAACATTACAAATAGTAATGTTTCCAAACTTTTGACCTGTACTGTATATACATACATATATAATACACACACACTTGAAATCAAATTTTATGGGAGAAAACTGAAATGAAATGTCATATTTTTAATTTTTTTTTTTTTAGCATGATCTGATTATTCTCAAAATGAAAGTGAATGGGTATATGGGCTGCTGAGCTCCAAAAGGACAAAAAAAGCACAAAAAATGTTTTATAAAAATAGTCTGTAAACTATATTTAATGTCTTCTGAAGTCATATGTTAGATTTTTCTGAAGAAGGAATTAAAATGTAAGCTGTTCATTTAATTTTCATTTATACATTGGCAAAATTCAGGTCATTGACAAAGTAATGCAGTGTATTTTAAACTCACATTTGAATATCTTTTTCGCCACTGTCTGATACATTTGGTTAAGATGATATGTTGGGTCCTTTTAAACTATAATTATGACACCATACAGTCTCGTTGACTTCACAGACACATCCCAATGAAGGCCACGTAAGTCCACTTTGAATGTGCCATTTGGGACAGAGCCAAAGTGAGAGGCAAATCTTCCAAGAGACTGGGATAGTTTAAATCTCTCCCTTTTACATATTCAAAGAGCTCTTTCAATACTGGCCCGATTTTACCTGCGCGTGTCCAGCCACTCGTGGTCCCTCTGATCCCAGCCTTAATTAGTCTGCCGGTCTCACCCGTCAATCATTCCGAGCCGTCCGTGGAGACAGTCATTGAAAAGCAAAGGCAGGAGGGCAGGACCTGGCATCCCACTCTGCATTAACAAACAGCAAGTTTTAAAGGTGAAGTGTGTGATTTCTATGCCAATAGCATCACCAAACGGAATCACTCAAATACTGGCTATTTTCAATCAGAGTAGATCTGTAACACCTGGAGAAGTTAGCATTGGTTAGCATGTGAACTTTTAAGGGCCCTCCAAAAAATTGGGCAAAACTTTTACTAGTGTAAAATATATTGCTGCACGATATTGCAAAAAAACTGACAGAGAAATGTAGTTTTTCTGTGATATGAAAAAATACAGGAATTTTCTCAAGATAACTTACTGAGCTTTATTTAGAAATAATTAATCACTATTGTTTCACTATTATTGGGTGATTTTGTTGAGGAATGCATCTGTTTAGAAAAAAAATAAAGCTGGAATATTATTTGAGACTTTTTTTTTAAAAGGTTAAATGATAAATGGATAAAAGAAATTGAACAATAAAGAAAAAATATAAAATTGAGTATTTAATAAAATAATAAATCCTTTTATTTTATGGTAATTTTTTTACTCTTTATTTATTTAATTATTTATCTTGTAAAACCATCTATGTAAAACCATCAGACTTTTGTTGGCCATTTTCCAGGAAATAAATATATGTGCTGCCAGCTTCAGAGTGAAGCGCAGCACTATGTTCATTTACACTGATGCAGCTCGTTATAAAGTGCTTCAGCATTAGTCAAATTAGCATAACATTTATTTAAAACTCTTTATTTAAAAAGAAAATTGACTATAATATTAAGCCATGTCATAAAATAAGTTTTTTAATATATACTGTGCCGCCTTAAGGTACATGTTGTGAATTTAATTAATTCGCTTTTTGTTAGCAGAACAATGTAGTAACATCCATCTACCAGTAGGTGCTAACTGAACCATGCTAACCAACCAAACCATGACATGTTTCAGACAGGTTTCCCGAACAAACCCCGATCTACCATTGGTAAACTGAATGCTGTCTCTATGTATAATACACATAAGCTGAGACGGGAAAAAGTAAGACCTAGTTTAATGAGAAAAATATGAGGGAATATTGTAAATGATGCATGAGTTAGCTGAACATGACTGTGGATAGAGTGAGGAAACAAGCTGCTATGGAGGGTCAATCAAAGTTTGTATGCGAGAGGGGAAGCCTGTGAGGGAGTTTGAGAGAAGATGTGGGGTTTACTATTAACTCGCAGAGAAATTTCACTGTAATGCCCCGTGGTAAGAGTAGTGCTGGTTCAGCATTTGTCTGCTTGTGTACTGAGCTTCCAGTCATGTTGATTCTTAACACAGAGAGAAGGAATAACACACTGGTGCTGCTGATCCGAACTGCAACACACACTCCCACTCACAACATGAGCATCAAACGCAGGCTCCCTTTCCTGTTCATACTTCTGCTGCATTGCGAGTTCATTTACCGGCAGCTCAGGTTGAGATACCCCTAAAGTAATTTAGAGGAAATGTGTTTGGTTTGGCTCCGGATCAGAAAAGCGTTTAGAAATAAAGGAAATACCATCTGAGCCATGCCCTCAGTTGTAAATCCAAGGAATACAGCCATACAGAAACACACAAACACATTTCCTACTCATTCTTGTTGAGACGTTTTGAAGGGTGAGTGCTGGTCACATGACTAGGCCTCAGTGGAGCCACATGTGGGCAGGATGTTCTGGCAATGTGTGCTTGTTTGTGTATGAGGGTGGATAAAACTAGATTTTTCTGAAGATTGCGAGTGGTGTTTGGAGAACTCACTGCCACGATGCTAGGGTGTTTTGGGTGGTTGCCAGGGTGTTGCTAAGATGATGCTAAGAAGTGGTTTTTAGCAAGTTGCTATGTGGTTGTCTTAAGGCTGTTTGCTAAGGTGTTTATGGTGGTGCTGACTGTTCCACTGTCCATAGATTTCTGTGATATTCTGGGACCTTAAGTTTTCCTATATCAAAAAACTTCAATATAGTTCACCACGGGCAGTCGTGGCCTAATGGTTAGAGAGTCGGGGTTGTAATCTGAAGGTCGCCGGTTCGATTCTCGCACCGGCAGGAATTGAAGGTGGGGATTGTGAATGAACAGCACTCTCTCCACCTTCGATACCATGACTGAGTGTAACCCCTAATTGCTCCACGGGCGCTGGAGCGATGGCTGCCCACTGCTCCGGGTGTGTGTTCATGGTGTGTGTTTGTGCGTTTGTTCACTACTCACTGCTGTGTGTGTTAAATGCAGGGCAGGATGGGTTAAATGCAGAGCACCAATTTCGAGTATGGGTCACCGTACTTGACAATACGTCACAACTTTCACTATAATGTAAATTCTGTAATTTACTCACCCTCATATCATTCCAAACCAGTAAGTAAAAGTTTTTTTGAGCAATGTCATAGAAGAACCATTTTAGGTTCTCCAAAGAACATTTCAGTTAACAGTTCTTAAAAGAACCATTGTAAAGAACATCTAAATAGCCTTTTTCTGATATAAAAACCTTTTGTGCAGTGGAAAGGTTCCATGGATGTTAAAGATTCTTCATGGAAACGTGATTCCAATAAAGAACTTGTAAGTTCTAAAATTGTTCTATGGAATTCGAGATGATATGAAAAAATGCCTCAGTGTTTTCTCTTTTTTGTCCATACAATGACAGTCAGTGGAGTCCAGTGTTAGTTCAATATCTTTTTTTCAAGAATTGCACTTTCTTATGAACATTAATTTGAATAATTTATCCTAAAAACTTTCATTCTTTTCTTAAGAAAATTGGTTTTTGAACTTGACACTTAGGGCTAAGCTTAAGAATGCACTAGCAACCTGAAAGCCTGCTTTAGCAAGCACCAACAATGACTAATGTTTGTGTGTGTGTTAACATGCAAATCAAGGAGTGTGTCATAAGGCACACTGCATTCTTTTGTGATCACATGACTTGCTTAGTCAGAGCCGTGTGGCACACTCAGCACAAATATCAAGTCTGTACTGAGAGACTGGCATCATTGTTCCTGTTAATAATTTGGTCTTGTGTTTGGGGGGAAGAGGGGGATTGTAAGTCTAAATATTCATAATGAAACTTGACTATTTGCCAAAACCTCTCCTTCCTGTCATTTTTTTCTAAAGCCGTACAGTCCAGACAAATCACCCATGCGCTCTGAATCAGCAGCAAAGACCGCCTCCTGTAAACAGTTAACACTAGACTCACACACATACACACAAGCAAATTTTAACACGCTCCCCCCGCAGTAACCTCTAATCTCATTGCAAACCCTGCACGCCAGAGCTCTGACAGACACTAAGTAAAGAGAAAAAGCCCGTCGCTTCTGCCCTGTCTCATATCGTGTCTCTGGAGTCCTGTCATTAAAGCCAATAAGAGCCGTAATATCCGCTAAACTCTTAGCATGAATTCTTTATGAGCTCTGGCTCAGGATCATGGTGTCTGTGAGACTCCTGCCATTCGATTTGCAGAGAAAGTATTTGCTCTGGCAATCTAAACATCACAGCCAGTTATGTGGAAGTCCACTCCAGAGGATTGTCACCACGTTTAGGCAAATAAGATTGAGTTCCTGTGAACTTCTGGGGAGTGATGGAATGGTCAGGAATATTGAGCGAATATGGTTAATATTTCATCCCCCCCAACTACTTTTGCAACCTTATAAATATCTAAAATTAGCTCAAGAATTTTCACGACTGTGATTAGATCTTCCTGTCTAACACAATAACTTTGCATGCCGCGCTGGTTATTATAGGGGTTGTTTACAGGAAGGAGGACAGGAGTGTTTGGCCCACCTGCTGAGGATGTACCCATTATTCATTGAGCCACCTTCTGTTATGCTGGAATCAGGCCGCCCTGTGATTGCTTTGATGAGCATTTGACTTCCGCCCCAGTGTTTTTAGGACCTGCTGAAGTGCTGAGGGGATGGATGAAAAGGAGAATGAAAGGAGTGCAGGGGTGGAGGACGAGCTTCTTTAGAAATGCTTCGCTTGTATCGGCGTGTCAAATCACGCAGCCATCTGCAACCCCTCTGAGGGAAGCGTTGAGAGGCCCGATCGATTTTTCTTTTAACTTCGTCTTTGTTGGTAGCACTTTTGACTAGTGCTTACTTCACTTTAGTATAATGATGCATACCAAAGAAATTCTCCAGCTTCCAAAAAGACATCAGTTTTCAAGTGTGAATTTATTAGTGCTGCCTGCTAAGGCGAGCATCTCTATTGGGTCAATGACAAATGAGATAACAAAAATGGAAGATCTTTTATTAATTTAATTTAAAAGTCATGTTCCAAGTTCTTAGAAATGTATTCTATGTATTCATGTTGGATTCATGTACTTTTGTAAAAGCAACACATGAAAAACAAATGCTTTCAATTCAATTCAATGAAAAATGTTATATGATGTAGCCATCAAGCAAAAAGTAAAACATCTTCCTTAACATCTTCAGTACATGTGACTCTAAGTTTAAAATACACTTTTGCTAACACTTAAGTATTGGGACCAATTATCACTATTAACTAGTTGCTTATTAGCATGCCTGTTATTAACATATTGGTTGTTTATTAGTACATATAAAGCACATATTCTGCATGACCATATTCTACATCCCTAATCCTACCCAATACCAAAACTTAACAACTACCTTACTATTAATAAGCAGAAAAATTTGAGTTTATTGAGGTAAAAGTCATAGTTAATGGTTTGTTAATAGCGAGAATTTGAGCTTAAAATAAAGTGTGACCATACTTTTCAGTTTAAAATTTTACACATTTAATTATTTTCATGAATTCATAAATATCATTGTGTTTTGGGAAGTTATACCACCTGACATTTTAAGACCGGAACTAAAAACCTGTCATATAATAAAAAGGCCAAAATATCATTTTAAGATGCATACTAATCTTGACTCAAAGCCTTGAAGGTCTGTATAGATTCCTCTACATGATATAATTTCCTCTTTAGTGTTTTTATTTTTTCTGCATGTTGGTGGCACCACATGACTTTCAGAAGACAATTTTTTCATATATTAAAATAGATTATTTTAACAAAACTGCTTCTCTTCCTTTTCCACCAAAAATAATTTAAAAAGATTATGCTAAACTCATTATGGTTGGACAGTTGTATCACTCTGACATTTCTGAATTTATGCCCCCCCCCCACCAAAATGTATTTTAATTCAAAAATTAAAAACACTATATTAGAGGTGCATTCATTGTATGTATGAATTGGATGTATTTTTGAATAGATTAATTGATCTAGATACCCTAGTAGTACAGTGACAACTTTTGAACAGGTATGTAACGTGGCCTCTTACATGATGTATATCTTGTTTTCTTTCTCCCTCTTCAAGATATGGCGTGGAGGGCCCTGGCAGCGTTGTCCCTGCTGCTGTGTTTTGGCTCATCTTGCTGTGATGAAACTCAAGATTATTTCTTGTCTGAAACGGTCATAAACAATGTCATTCAGGACCCTCAAACTGGCCGAATTTACGTGGGTGCCATTAATAACATCTATCAGCTAAACTATGACCTGCTGAAGGAGAGCAGTGCTGTAACAGGCCCTATGAAGGACAACCCACACTGCACTCCACCAATCACTGCACAGTGCACTGATGCAAAGGATATGGACAACATCAACAAACTCCTCCTGGTTAACTCCGCCAATGGCACCTTGATCGTTTGTGGAAGCCTTTTCAGGGGCATCTGCTCTTTGGTAAACCTCAACAGCGTGGACAAACAGGTGTACTACAGTGACACTAAAGGTGAGAAGACGTACGTAGCCAGCACAGAGGAGTCTGTCACTGTAGTGGGAGTAATTTCTTTTGTAGATCTTAATACTAATGCAAACCTCAGCGTATTTCTAGTGGGGAAGGGCTATGGTAGCTCGGACAGTTCGAAACTCATCAGCACCCGATTGCTGCAGGAGCATGGAGAAATGGATGTCTTTGAGAACATGGTTGAAGCTTCCACTGTGCAAGCTAGTCCTTTTGTCCAGCGTTACCTCCACGACTTTCGCCATGCTTTCAAAGACAACGGCTACATCTACTTCTTGTTCTCGCGCACTCCGGGCACCAGCGACAGCAGGAAGATCACGTTTATAGCGCGCTTGTGCGAGAATGACCATCATTATTATTCTTACACCGAACTTCAGCTCAACTGCTCTGCCAACACTGAACAACATGAAAACACATACAACAAGGTCCAAGCGGCGTATCTGGCCAAACCAGGAGAAGTTTTGGCTAGGAATATCACCCCTTCGAGTCCCAACGATAAGGTTCTTTTTGCGGTGTTCAGTGCGGATGAGGATGGTGGCAGTTCTGCCTTGTGTATGTACCCGCTCAGCAGTATTAATGCCAGGCTTGAGGAGGTGATTGAGTCCTGCTACATAGGAGAAGTTCTGGAGGACGAGAAACCAAAGACTGTTTATTCGCCCTACATCTCCAAGACCGAGGCCATCTGCAAGACCAAAAGAGACGTGAGTTGTTTTGTTACTTCAATTCTGATTCCAGTTTGTGTGGGCCTTTATGACCCCTCTGAATGTGGTGTGTCTTTTCGCCCCAACAGAAGAACATGGTGAAGGCATATAAATGTGGCGCAGAGTTCCTGCCGTCTCCACTAGCCAGTAAAGCGGAGTACGCTTTGGCTGTCAAACCCATCTACACCCGAATTGACATGCTGACAGCTGTAGCTGTGGCGGTGGAGAATGATCACACTGTGGCATTTTTGGGAACCAGTGGAGCAGATGTCTTAAAGGTGAGTCCCATTCCAGGGTCTGGTTTCTATCCACTTTAAATTTCACTAAAGCCCTTGAGGTTTGACTGCTGTGGTGGTCTTGCTTGGTGGTTAATAATACGGGCTGGTAACCAAAAGGTTGTTGGTTCAAACCCAAGAATGGGTGATTTATGAGCTACAACCACTTGAGAAATATACTTAACCCTAGGGTTTGCTCTAGCTGTATTGCCCATGTAATACAGTGTTTACATGTAAGTTGCTTTGGATAAAGCTTTTGCCAGATGAATGAATGAATTAACTTTCTGCTTGCAGGTGCATCTTGACCCCCGTCAGCCTGAACTTTATAGCAAGATTCCAGGGGAACGCACAGATGGTGGGGTGAACAAAAACCTCTTTTTTAATTCAACTTTGGATATCTTGTACATCACCACTGGCAGAAAGGTTAGTGTGTTTAACTCATATATCACATTGAGTCAGCAGAGATCATCCACTGGTTAAAACCTGTTTGAACAATGTAGGCTTGCAAATCTTGAAGGAAATTTTTATGAAATGGTGCAGAAAACACAGAGATATCTTGAAATATTGCATGTGACATACCTAGACTCTGTAATCTGCCACAAAAATGTAACAGCAGACTGTGCCATATTCTTTTAGCCAATCAGAAGACTTTGGGCAGCTCTTGTCCCATCGGGATCTTTTTTGATAATGTGATCACACCTTAAACATAAACGCTGGACCTTCAATCGCAGATGCATCAGTTATTAGGCATCTTAAACTAAATAAGTGAACAAAATGGTATTTTAAAGGTTGTGGCTTTGTGTCTTATTTGCTTCTCTTTTGCATAGATCACCAAAGTGCCAGTGCAGGCCTGTGAGGAAAAGAATGATTGTAAATCATGTGTCTCCCAACGGGACCCATACTGTGGCTGGTGTGTGTTGGAAGGCCGGTAAGTCTGTTAGACTCATTTTATTCCTAAAGCACAACATCAGTTGGGCATTCTTCTCTAGTAAAAGACAGAACAAGTAATAACACTACCACACTACAACAGAGTTTGATATTTCTACCCATAAGACCCATATGACACCTATGGGTCATCATGTGACTAACATCCTTATTTAAAGTATGTTTTAGAATACTAAGCAGTTTAGCGATCTCATTTTGAAATTGTTTAAACTGTAAAATATTGTGTGATCTAAGTCTTAGAGTTGCCTGTTACATTTTAGCGAGCGGTATGTGGTAGATCTCTGTGTGCAGTCCAGTTAAAGTGAATGCAGTCTGGCTCATTACCCATGTTTGTCTGCTTTGCTCTTGCAGTTGTACTAGGAAAAAGGATTGTCGCAAAGGAGAAGTAGAGAATGCCTGGTTGTGGAGTCCAAAACAAACATGTGTAACTATTGAGTCCTTTGAGCCCCCTAACATCAGCTGCAAGAAAACAGAGTGTACACAGGTACTAAAGCATAACGTACACAAACACACACACACTGTGATAGAGTCTGCAGATATTTCAAACCCTAACCTCTTAAGGATTGACTCAGGATTGATATTTACTGGCTGTAACAGATCCAGTCTGTGAGTCTAATCCTTTTTTCATGAGCTGACATGATGAAGTTACTAAACAAGGCATCTGAAACTATCATATCATACCACATGAACGCACAGAGCACTTTTCATGCATTTCTAATATGTCTCAGAAGAAACTCAAGTGGTCATGTTTGATTGAAGAGGCTTCCTGTATACTGTAATTAACTTCCTGGATCAGTGGTAATGAATTAAAGGCAGTATACTTCTAACTTGTTTACTATTTGCTGAAATCAATATTATTTCATATTTCAGGGAAAATACAGTTGTGCAAAACCTGGAAATGTCAGGGATTTTAAAATTGGGTTTTTCACAACAAAAATTTATGGTAAACAATAAAACCTTAAGTGATTGACAATATCATTTAAAAAGTAAATAATAATAATAATAATAATTATAATAAACATTATTATTATCTTTTGAATATTATTTATTTTTTCTTGATTGTTCAGCACTATTCAATATTTAAAAATTGTCATCCAATAATCAAACAACTAGAAAGCTCATAAATTCGGTGATCAAAATGTGAGAACTTATGTTTTTTCACATTGATTCATTCATGCATCGATTTATTTATTTACTAAATCCTTATTTTCTGGTTTAAACTTACAGGTGAGGATTGACATCCCCTCCCTCCCCAGTATCAGCAGTTCTGATAGATTTAGTTGTGAGTTTGATGGCTACAAAAGTCACGCAACTATGGAAGGCACACAGGTCATCTGTGATCTCCCGACCTCTGAGAACATACCGTCCACACCTGAGACACAAGGTGAGAGCATCCTGTTTGCCTTTAACTTTAATAATCACCTACTGTGAAGCTGTCTTCTCGCTGCCTTCTTTACTCACTAAACAAACAGATGGTGTTTGTCTCGCAGAATGCCTAAAAATGATGTCAGGCATGAATAGTTTTTCATTTTTTCATGTTTGTAATTTGCTAGTTTTGTGATTTTTAATTTGGAGACTGATCAGATGAAACCATTACATTGAAGCTAAGTCTATTAGCAGATAGAGTCTGAAGTTTAACTTATTGATTCTAGAGTTACAGAAAACTTTTAGAAGGTGCTCTTTTCCTTGGGAATCAAACGGCGTATCTAGCACTTATTGAGTTCTAGAAATTCACAATTGGACGAATGAAATATTCCTACCTAAAAGCTGATATGATTCACATTTCGCATGGTTGTAGAGTTACAGAAGCTTGTATCAAGTCATGCTTTTCTTGGGAATCAAACCCATGACCTTAGAGTTGCTAGTACCTTTTGAGCCTCAGAAGTTCAGAATTGGCTATATGAAATGTTCTTGCCTAAAAACTGATATGATTCCTATTTCCCATGATTCTAGATTTACAGAAATTTTTATAAGGTCATGCTTTCCTTAGGAATCGAACCCACGACCTTGGCGTATCTAGCACCTACTCAGCACTAGAAATTTAAAACCGGTCGCATGAAAGACTCCTGCCTATGCTGATATGATTCCCATTTCCCATGATTTTTTTAGTTACGAAAGCTTTTATCAGGTTGTGCTTTCCTTGGGAATCAAACCCCTGACCTTGGCGTATCTAGCACCTCTTGAGCTCTAGAAATTCAAAATTGGCCATATTAAATACTCCTGCCTAAAAGCTGATATGATTCCTATTTCCTATGATTCTAGAGTTACAAAAGCCTTTATCAGGTCATGCTTTCCTTGGGAATCGAACCCATGACCTTGACGTATCTAGTACCTTGAGCTCTAGAAATTCAAAACTAGCCATATGAATTACTACTGTCTGAAAGCCCATATGATTCCCATTTGCATTTGTGTAGATTTTGTGGCAGTGCCAGTGAAGATCACGGTAAATGACGGCATTGAAGTGGCATCTAGTAGGTTTGAGTTCTACAACTGTGCAGCTGTGGTGAAGAGATCGGAGAATACACCGTGAGTATCAGGCAGTGTTTTAAAAATGTGTAGGCCTACTCCATATAGCATTTCTTTAGATTAGTCTTTTGATTGGCCGGTTTTGTGTTCTGCAGATGCATCGCATGTGTGACCAGTAAGTGGGGCTGCCAGTGGAATACTCAGGACCACACATGCAGTGATAGAGATGACACTGTCAAGGGTGATCGTATCATCCAACACATGGAGGTGAGTCACGTTATGATGAATGCATGCATATATAATTTAATATGCCTGTTTGTGCTTTAATATATGGTGAGCGATCATTTTTTGGTGACAAAAGAAGACTAATGACAGTTTTATTTGATTTTTTTTTTCCCTTTTGATTCTTGCAGGATGACAGGTGTCCTCAGTTTGAGATCCCAGAACCTCTGCTTATTCCTGTTGGAATTAAAACCCCCATCCAGTTTCAGGGCAAAAATTTGGATAAATATAGGGTAAAATACATGCATTACTACTTATTGTACATATTGTGGTTATGTTTAGTACATTAGTGTATAAAATGTATACAGGGAATATCCTGATGTTTTCTTGAAGATTTTTATATATTTATTTAAGTATTTTATTTTATTTTATTTTTTCGTTAGATGTGTAAAGAATAATGTGTAATCAGTTGGACATTATTGCATAATGCTTACTAAATACTGTACATAAATTGACATGAGATATTGATTTAATTAAATTTAAATTATTTTAAACTTTAAGAAAAGTCTTTATAATGGGGCCTGTTGTACTGTTAAGGAATTTCTATATTTTTTGCTAGTATGATGTCTCTTGTATCACTTCATATATTACTAGCAATAACTACATAATTTATCACAGAACCATAACCATTGAACAATCAGAATCAAATATTTCAGAGAGCAATAAAAATGCAATAAAGAATTATATTTACCCAATATCTTAGTGAGGCCATTTGTCAGCATGATTTTTATAGTAAAATGCCTGTTTTTAGAGTCTGCATAAACAGCATTACTCTTTCTTCATCTCTCTCAGGGCAAAACCTTTCAGATCGGCACCGAGCTCATGAAACAGGTGGGCGAGGTGACTGTGGAGGCTGATGGGTCAAAGTACAATTTTGAGGGATATGAGGTCAGTACGCTCCTTCTAGTATGTCTCCCTTACTTCCTCCTTCTCCTCTGTTCACACATTGATTTGTTTCTGGAGTTTGAGCACCAGGCAATATGGCATTCACAGCTATTGAGCTGCACATGTGTGTAGGGCTCAGTCCTATGCGGGCTTAACACATAGTAATCAGGTTCACAAAGACATCATGTTGGCAGGGGAGAATTTGCTGTGGCGCACAGTTGTTCCAGATGCCTGTATCTGTGTGTGTGTTGAATGACACTTTCTTTTGTTTTTATGCCAGTTTGAATATGACAAAGAGCCAGAGGTGAATGTGACGTTCTACGTAAAGGATAAAGTCACGGACAGGAAGATTGACAGCACCCTCAGAGGTACATTTAAATGAATTTTCATCATCATAGCTTACAGAAACTGCAGTAAACATATGGATTGTCAAGATATGGAAAGGTTGTGTTTAAACATCTGATAAACCTCTTATAAAATAAGCAGATTAACATATGATATATATCATTGGCATCTTGGAGACTGATCTCCTGAATCTTGGTTTTATATCCAACTAGGGATGTTTTAGACATGTTTAGCAGATGAGCATTTCTGAAAATCAAATAGTTTTCATTTTTGGGTGAACTATCTCTTTAACTACATAAAAGTATTAAGTAGTACGTCATCCAGGTGTCCATTTGATGTGCATTTTTTAACAGGAAGATGTCATTTTGACATGCTCATCTGCTAAACATGTCTAAACAGGAACTATCCCTTTAAGCCATGCTAAGCTATTCTGCACGGTATTAACTAAATGTACAGTAGTGATCTACATAACGTTAAAGCCAATATCTTTTAAAATATATAACTGCCAGCCTACATATTCTGAGCAGTGTTTATCTGCCACAAAAACAATGAGCATCAAAAATCTTTGCGCTAAATGTGACTAATAAATCACCACATACAACAATAAACAGCCTAATTTGCATAACTCCCAATTTCCGAAAACATAGTGATAAACAACAGTGTTTAATGAAATGTTTATTTCTCTACAAAACAAAAAGACTAGAGAAACTTTTTTTGAAGCATATTTTATTAAACACAATGAATTCAGTGTCAGTTCTGTGAATTGCTTTGTTTTCCTCCATTTTTCTACCCAGTGGTGCTCTACAACTGTTCGGTTAGACGTGAGGACTGCAGTTTGTGTAAAAATGCTGATCAGAAGTATAACTGCGTGTGGTGCGACACCACAAAATCCTGCATCTACAGAGACCTGTGCAGCCAGGAGCTGGAGCAATGTCCTCCACCAAAGATCACCGATGTGAGGACAATTCTTCTCGACATTATTTTAAACTTTGCTAACACTAAATTCAGTCACGCTTCAAGCTAAGCTCAAAATGCATAGAATATCTCATTGGCGTGATGTCAGAAATTTCTAATCTCACCATTCCCAGTTCAAATGCAGTTCATAAATTTCCACTCTTCATCTTCTCTAGAAAACACTATTTCTTTTCAGCCTCTTCTCCATTTTTCGTGCCTAAATGAGATATAGATGGCTGCGCTGGTAGTCGCAAACTCAGTCTCTCACTCTAGTGTTTTGTTGAATCCATCTGAGACTCTAATGATCGCACCGCCTGCGCCTGATGGTGTTTTATTATTTGTCATCTGGCAAATGATTTTCTCCAAAGCAGCTGGATCACTCAAGGGCACAATGGTTATGGGTGATCTTTGTAACGCTATAGTTTATGGTTTTGAGTATTATAGGCCTATTTTAACTGTGCTGTTCTGCTTTCATTCCAGATTGTTCCCCGCTATGGGCCGATGAATGGACAGATCTCCGTCACAATAAAAGGCTCTAACTTGGGCATCAAGCAGGAGGACATAAAGAGAATCACCGTGGCTGGAGTGCCATGTACTCATCAGCCGGAAAGATACTCCGTCAGTACCAGGTGCAGTATGACTGCCATATGAATAGAAGGATACAGTATCACAGCATATACTGTTAAAACATTTGGGGTCGGTAGGATTTTTTAAAAAGAAATTCTTACTTTTATCAAACAAGGTTACATTATATTGATCAAAAGTAACAGTTAAGAAATGTATAATGTTACAAAAGATTTCTTTTGTTCTTTTGAACTTTCTGTTCTTAAAATCTTACCAACCCTGAACTTTTGGACAGTGGTGTTTATTTGTAATTTAGGTTGTATAGAGCATTTAAAACACATGCTGTATATTAGAAAGAGCTGCTTAGTTTATCATTCTGTTCTACTCGTGTTTTTTCAGTGTTGTGTGTGAGATCGGGTCTTTCACCTCAGCACCCCCTGAAGACCTGCCCAATGAGCCCAGCCAATTTGGGCCAGTGGAGGTGGAGGTGGAAGGAGGAAGAACCGGACAGTCGGATGTGTATTTCACTTACAGGGTAACTGCTTTCTCTATGATGAAACCTTTGTGGCTGTTTAGTTTCCTTTTTGGCTTTTTCTATGTAAATTTCTAATTTGTTGCGCTCCTGAAAAAAAAAGTTAAGACTTCCTTGCTGATCCAGTCTGATTCATGCTAGTTGTTTCTGGTCAAGCTAGTGGACTAGCATTGTCATGATGTTAAGCAGCAAAATGGAGCTAGTGAAGATGGTTGATCAACTTGATTTTTTTTTTTTTTTTTCTCCTGTTTTTGAGCAGAATATTAGGTTTCAGTGAGAAACAAGTCACATTTTAAAAGTAAAATGGGTTTTTAATGCTATTAATGCTAAGTTGAATTTAGCACACCAGCATTTAGAACACAAGGATTAGACCACTTCTATTTTACACAAGTTTGGAATTGATACAGTATTTTTGAACTTTTAAGTCTCATATGTTCTCCAAAGTTGCATTTATGTAATTAAAAAATAATACAATTTAATATATTTGTTTTCTATTTTAATATAGTTTAAATGTAATTTATTCCTGTGATGACAGCTGAATTTTCAGCAACCATTCTTCCAGCCTTCAGTGTCACATGATCTTTTAGAAATCTTTAAAAATCTTACTAACCCCAAACTTTTGAACAGTACTGTATGTGTAGGTTATTATTGTATCTTTTCACACATTCGTTTTATGTTTTCTTCCACTGATTGTGTGAGCATAGCCTTATTAATATTTAATAAAACTAGACTGATGTAGAAAAATGAGCTGTTATTGGAGCTGTGAGTGAGCAAATGTTAACACAGTTTTTTTTCTTCTCCCAGGATCCTGTTCCAGAGGCTGTGTCCCCGTCTAAAGGCCCAGCCGCTGGAGGAACTGTCATCATTATCACAGGAAAGGACCTAGACACGGCTAGTATAGATGACATCAGCATCACAGTGGACAGAGAGCCGTGTAAAGTGTGAGTAACGAGGAGAAATAAAGCAGATTTGATTTATCTTAGTCCAATTCTGATCATGTCTTTACGTTTTTAAACATACAGGTTGACATTTGGCCAGGAGATCACCTGTATGACAGGCCCATATAAAGGACAGAAGATTCCTTCTGATAGGTTGCCCGTTATTGTAAAGTATGGCAAGGACACGTACAAAGAAGTCAGCGGATTCGAATACTCAGCCAATCCCAAAGTTACAGATTACGCACCACAGGCCAGCTTTGTTTGGTAAGTCCGTTTTTAAGCCTCGCTCATGCATTTATACAGCCTCACTATTGGGCATTTCAAATTTTGAATGCCATGGCTTTGTGTGTTTTCAGCGGAGGTCGTAAGATCGTAGTGATGGGATCTGGATTTGATCAAGTGCAGAGAGCCACCATGCGAGTGCTGCCCTCTTCTGACGAGTTCAATCAGAAGTCTAGCAATGTAGAGGTGCATGTAATGTTTGTAATGATCATTTTTGGACCCATCTGTTGTAAAGTTACAGTAAGCAAGGCTGGGATTTAAAGTGAAGGTTCTGAATCTGTTTTCTTAAATGGATAGTTTAACTAAAATGTAAATTTAAACTTCAAAATTCACCATTTACTCACTCTTATGTCATTCTTGGTGCAGTATTATTATTGTTGTTAATTAAAATAATGAAAAAATATTTTTGTTAATTTAAATAAATACAAAATAAAGTAAAATATAAATATTGGATGAAAAAATATAAAATTAGAAAAAGAAGTTCAAGTACTAAAATTTCTAAAAAACTGACAAAAAATTCAATCTAAATACAAGTATAAAAACATATAGCTATATAGCTAATAAAAATGACAAAAGCACATAAAATTACTGAAACTACATTTAAAATGAAAAGTGAAAATATATATAAAAAAAAGATTATTTAAAATACTAATGTCTATTCTAAATGTAAAATTAACACTAAAATAGATGTTATTTATCCACGGAATGCAAAAAGCAAACAAATATTTTCCAGTTCGTAGAGACCACAGGCTCCATAATGCACCATAAATGTAGCCTAAATAAATTGTACTCTATATTCAGGGTCTTTTGACAATAACTTTGAGAAGGTTGAAATGCAAGTTATTATTTATTGAAAGCTTTTTTACTCAATGTCGCTTGCGCTTTCATTTGAAGTCTTCAGGTTTCAGGTTTATTTTTGTTCTGTCAGATGTTATTGATTGGCTCTTAAGAAATGTCAGCGTTTCATTTTTACGTAATTTCTTTTTTTGATCAAATGCCTGGCTGTCACAACCCATTGCTCAGTTTCAAGCTGAGGAGTTTCCTCTCTCTCTCTCTTCTGTCTGTATCTACCTAATATTTCCTTTCCTCTGTCTCCCTTCTCTTAATGTTAATAAGCAACATTCATCACGCTGCTGACATCCTGCTGTCTTATTTCTTTTTTAGTGCTCAGACGTTTGTAAAATATGTTTTATGCAGAGATAAACTGACTTGTTTTCTTTCCTGCAGTTCGTTCAAGAAGTTAGCTACAAGAATGAGACCGTACTGGTGTTCCTCTCTCCCATTGTGAACAAGACATACATAAACCAGTCCTTAAGAACGATCATCCAGCTGGACAACTTGGTGGAGAATTTGACAGAGTTCGTTTACCATCAAGACCCATCATTCATTCCTTTGACCGACAAAGCCATCACGGAAAACAGCATCATCAATGTTAATGTAAGTATTTTCGCTAACGACAGATTTTGGATGCCTTTGTTTCAGTAACTGCTTCACTGCTTTTCTGTGATGCAGGGTAAAGGCTTTTCCAAAGCCATGACTGCCAAAGAGGCCCAGGCATTTGTGGGCGACACGTCATGCACAGTGACAATCCTGGAGGACGATAAGCTGTTCCTCGTGGCCCCCTCCAGCCCTCCTAAATCCACCTCCAGACGCCATCGCAGAGACACCAGCTCAGAGGCTATGGAGCTGACGGTTAGAAATTGCTCTCCTCAAGCTTTAATCACAGTTATTCCTACCAATTTTACCCTGCGTTCAACATTTCTTGTCTTTTTCAGATCATATTTGGAAACGGAGAGTGGAATGTCGGCTCTGTTCGCTTTGAGAGGAAATACGAGGTTCCTCTTTACATCATCATTCCTGCTGTCCTCATTCCCATGGTCCTCTTCATTGCAGTGTCAATCTATTGCTACAGGTAACAAACCTCTGAGTGCACCAGACTGTAATAATGTGAATTTAATAACTTTGATTTCAAAGCTGTGGTCTAGTGAGTAGCACATCAGACATATTGCTCAAATGTTTTTTTCCAATATGATCTCATTCCCTCCACTTCTATCTATCATTTCCTGTCCTCTCTCTGTAACATCAGTATTTTTTTTTAGTTGACTAGTCAGTAAATTAAATTTAAAAAATGATCAAAACAAATTAAAAATCAGTCTGATTGTCAAAAGCAAATAAACCTATTATCTAGATTTCCCATCCTCTCTAAAACAGGTATTGTATTTAATTAAATTAATAATGAATAATAAGCAGTAAATTATTTTAAGCAGATAAAAATAATCAAACCATGAATTAAAATTCAAAAATGTAGAACAACAAATAGACCTGTGATCTGTATTTCCTATCCTCTTCCTCTCAACTTTCAATAAAAAAATTAAAAATAATAAGCAGTAAATTAGATTTAAGAAAATTAAAGATCATGTTTATTTGTATGTGTGCAGGAGGAAAAGCCAGCAGGCAGAACGAGAGTATGAGAAGATTAAAAATCAGCTGGCGAATTTAGAGGAGAGTGTCCGTGATCGCTGTAAAAAAGAGTTCACAGGTGAGATGTTCTTGCTTCACAAATAGTTTATCATCTTGTACAAAAATTGAATGATGAGACTTTCTGTCATGGGATGAATCTGAACTATTGATTACAGATCATTTTCTGGCATTTTTATCTATTTTAGCTACTATCTGTGTTTCTTAGATCTTATGATAGAGATGGAGGACCACACTAGTGATCTGAATGAAGCTCGAATTCCATTCCTGGACTACAAGAACTACACCAACCGCGTTTTCTTCCTGCCCTCCAAAGATGGAGCCAACGATGTCATGATCACTGGCAAGCTAGACATCCCAGAATCCCGCAGAGCCATTGTAGACCAGGCACTCAACCAGTTCTCCAATCTCCTGAACAGCAAAACCTTCCTCATCAATGTGAGACTCTTAACATTATTTTCCAGTCTCCAACCGGATGACATTGCTCTGCTGACATACTACTGGATTTGATGTATAGGCTGACATATGTACTCATGTCTTTGTGATTTAGTTCATTCGTACCCTGGAGGGCAGGCAAGAGTTCAGTGCCAGGAATAAGGTTTACTTTGCTTCCTTGTTGACGGTGGCGCTACATGGAAAGCTGGAGTACTACACAGACATCATGAGAACCCTCCTGCTGGAGCTGATGGAGGAATACATCCACAGCAAGAACCCTAAACTCATGCTTCGCAGGTCAGAACAAATTCACATAATTCACTTTTATTGTTGCTCATACTTAGCTCTAAAGGGGAAATCGGAAACCCATTTTTCACAAGTTGATATGATTCTTTAAGGTCTTCATAAAATACTTCCTCAATGGTCATTTAAAACAACACCCTTTTTACCTTTTTAAAAAACAGCTCTGTTCACAGCTACCCATTTCGGTGCATGTCTCTTTAAATGATAATGAGCTACTGCTCACTCCACCCCTCTCTCCTGTTTTTTGTGTATTCGGTGGCACGTTACCATCAAAAACAAAACTAATCCACTGCGTCCTCAGTGCCTCTCATGTCGTATGTTCACTTTTACATCCAACTACAAAACACCTTTTCGCATTGCTTACGAGAAATTGTTGTCACTACAGCTGCTCGTGCGTGGAGAAAATGGCGGACGGCGTACAACTGGCTGAGGCCAGAAATATGCGTCAGCAGTTGTGGGTGGGGCCTGAGCAGTATGACATCATAATGCTCAGAAAATCAAAACGGCTTAATAATTGAGACTGTTTAGTTTTTTTTAGGGGATTAAAAGAAAAGATTGAATGGATTTTTACCATTGAAAGGTGGCTGTGTCTACACATTGTTAAGCAAAAACCATGTAAAAAGTGAATTTTGCATCCAATGTCCCCTTTAACATTTCCATGCAGTCAAACTTAATAATTAATCATTCCTGGACTTTGGACCAGAATATCATAGCCTTTGCCCTTTTGGTTTATGCTTGTAAACAACCACATTGCAACAACATTAAACATTCTAGAAACAGCATGGCTATTGCATAAAACCATTTAGAACACTTTAGTAGATAGTTCCTGATTCGATTTGATTCTGATTCACAAGATCTAAATTAATTTTGCTGTTTTGATTTGATTTAGATTTATTTGTAATCTATCTAGATCTATTTATAGAGAGAAATGTTCTTTAATGCTGATGCTGTAAATTATATAGGGCAGTGTTTTAGTCTGGCAACATGTCTTTTAGAACCATTCATTAAACAAAACTGCCCATAAGAGTCAGTTGTTTGTGAATCGTTCTACACTGTCAGGTCGCGTTGTATGTTTTTGCAAGCGGTTCTCGATGAGTCTATAGTAAGTTTTGTGGTTTAGCACTGACACTGAAATTAGACATTGAGAAAATATTTTTTGGGATGTCAAGCATCAACGTCAGGATTGTTCAAATAAAGATTGGATTGTATGTTTTTGCATCCTGTACTCGAGGAGTCCATAGAAAGTTTTGTAGTTTAGTGCCGCCACTGTAATTAGACATTCAGGAAAGATATTTTTGGGGATTTCAAGCATCAATGTCAGGATCATTCAAATGAAAATTAGAATTTTATCAGAATGATATGTGAGACGATAGTTAAATAGTTAAAGCCATTTTTAACGTATTGCCTGTACTAGGAGTGGGCAGTATACCGGTAGACACAATTAACCGGTAGAAATTTGTCAGCCAGTAGAGATTTTGGACTATCATCTCTATCACGGTTACACGCTCACATGACATTGCTGTTTTACGTGGTCACCAAAACTTATTGTTAAGCATTACAACCGCAAACCTTAAAAACAAGTGATTTTAAGCCGTTGACATGCAATCATCAGCGAAAGAGAATCATTTCACTATATGCGTGCACTGAGAAACTGTTTATGAGCACTGTCAGAGAGGCACATGCACGTAAAGACATTGAACAAATTATTTTTGCCACTTTTTATAGGCCTTGAACGGATAAAAACACACACTTGTATGTGTCAGAATGCCCATCTTTGCAAGTACCCTCGTATACAGTAATTTAGGTCTTAAGTGAAAGCAAACAGCTGAGAAAGAAAACACGTGTATCGGTATATTGGATCTGGGCAGCTCTTAAAGTGACAGCAGTCTAATATTCCTGCTGTCTGTCATTCATGTTAATCAAACAACGAAAGAGAGAAAATCTCTCACTGCTCTTGACTAAATGACATTTGTAACCTTTAATAAGAAGAAATGTATATTTAATTTACACGGTGAAGAATATGCAGTGTTTTTATACATTTGAATACTTTATACAATGTATGCAGCATTTCTTATTTATTTGTTCTACTGTAGTTTTTTTGTCCTGTTGCTTGTAGTTAGTTTTAATCTTTAGCGAAATAAGATTACTCATATTGCCCACCCCTAGCCTGTACTGACAAATATCATCGGCCTGTGTTTCCTGTTTAGGTCCGAGACTGTTGTGGAGAGGATGTTGTGTAACTGGATGTCCATATGTCTCTACCAGTTCCTAAAGGTGAGCAATTATGCTATGAATAGAATTGCAAAAATTGTTTTCCAGCTGCGAAGGCTTACTAATGTGTTTTTCACAGGACTCAGCCGGTGAGCCGCTCTATAAGCTCTTTAAGGCTATTAAACACCAGGTGGAAAAAGGTCCAGTTGATGCCAAGATGAAGAAAGCCAAGTACACTCTGAACGATACAGGACTTCTGGGGGATGATGTTGAATACTCTGTTTTGGTGAGTACTAGACATATTTTAGCATCCGGGCTTGTTTTTTTGAAGTGTGTGGCATTGTCTGCTTACGCCTTATATATCTACAAAGATGGTTTCCTTGCAAAAATGTTTGGTAAGGGACCTGTTGAAGAGAAAGCTTGTTAATACAAAATGGGTCTCGCTGTAAGAGAGACTCAGGAAAGCGGAGACGGTGTTTGTGTGTCCATCATTGTTCTCCTAACACCATTTCATTGGCTAGCAGTGAGTCTGTAATCTCATTCACGAGCGTAACACTGCTCCTCAGGGACTGAACAGCCATTATCCGCTGGAGGAAACCACTCAGCGGAAAACGATTCATGAGATCTCGGGGAAACAAATAAACGCACTCTTATTTTGTTAGCAGATTTCCCATGCAACCAAGATTTACGCCTAAGTAATTGACTTGTAATTGGTGATTCTCAGTCTAATTGTTTATTTGATGTGGTGATCTCTGTACAGTTGATGGTATCAGTGGACTAAAGCCTGTTTGAACTCTCTAGACCCTCCAGGTGTTGGTTCACGGCGAGGGTCCCGACGTGACCCCTGTCAAAGTCCTGAACTGCGACACCATCTCCCAAGTGAAGGAGAAGATCATCGAGCAGGTGTACAGGAATCTGCCATACTCCCAGAGACCCACGGTGGACAGCGTCGCACTCGGTTAGACTTGGAACGAATTTCCGTAACACCTGGCACTTTTGATTCGTTACGGCAGGGAAATTTCCAAAAGCTTCCAACTTTATGAAAGTAAAATGCATAAATAGCTCTCTTTATTACCAATGCGCTGCATTTAAGAGTACTGGAGGAAGACTCGCTTCTTCCCGGCTCTGAACAGATAGCGGTTTGATTAATGGTGGGATCTTGTGCATGTCGGTCTGAACTCCTGCAGTTCTTAATGAGTTGTTCTTCTAAATGTGCTGAATTGTTAAAGCCGATGTCTCGCATAATCCATCAGACAGATGAATCTGGTTAAAAGAAGGAGTGTAGGGAAAAACCAGCCAGGGATTTTCTTCTCAGGTTGTCAAGTGTAATGTGTGCCAAGTTTGTTGGGTTTTTTTTATTTTTCTCGGACTGTCTTGTGAGACGTACTTCCTTTTCTAACCACAGAGTGGCGGCCTGGCTCTACAGGGCAGATCCTGTCCGATCTGGACTTGACATCGCAGAAAGAGGGAAGGTGGAAACGAATCAACACACTGGCCCATTACAATGTGAGTGTTTGCATATTCACACATGAATACACACATAAATACTCACAGTTTATTGAAAAGTTGTGGCATTTTATGTTTCTCACTGATTAATGTTGTACTGAAGAGCACATTTCATTGTGCTATTACTGTCAGTTAATTAAAATGATTCAATTTTGATTAAAACTTGTAGTTAATGCAGTTATTTTATTTCATCACAGGGATTTATTGATTTTTTTTTTTTTTTTTTTTTTTTTTGGTTT